>JAQQSU010008693.1:0-12881 GCA_028627135.1 Pseudochirops cupreus
AAAAGTTCTAAATATATTATCTCAATTAATGCAGAAAAACCCTTGAAAAAAATATGAGACTCATTTTTGCATTATTAAAAAGTCTACATGATATAGACACAGGATTTTGTATAGTAAAACTGCCAAACTAGATTTTTGTACAAGAGAGTATTGCTAGAAGCATTTCCATTTAATACAAGCATGAAGAAAGGTTGTCTTTCCCCCCCCTACCACTATTTGACACAGTTCTAGAAAGTCTAGCAAGGACCATAAGAAAATAGTAAAAAAAAAAAAATCTATTTAAAAAAGAAAACTATTCCTATTTTACAAAGAAATTATAGTTTACTTTAAAAAATTCTAGAAAAAAATTGGAATAATTAAGATATTGAATAAAAATGTAGGGTATAAAATAAATCCACATCAAAACAATTAATTTAACAATTTTCTATATAGCAATGAGAAAATGCAGGAGACACTAATAGTTATGGAAATTCCACTTTACATAACAATAAAATGTATAATATACCTGAAAAGCAAGTACACTTAATATCTGAAGGACATAATTAAAAAAAAATAAAGGACAGCTTAAATAACTGGAGAGGTAGACAATGTTCCTAGATGGTTGGTACCAAAATGATAAAAATTACAATCTTTTGAAATGAATTTATAAATTTAGTGAAATGACAAGTATCTATGGAATGTTTACAGAGCTAGATAAAATTTTATTTTATTATTATTATTATTTGCTTTTTGGAGGGCAATTGGGGTTAAGTGACTTGTCCAATGTCACATGGCAAGTAAGTATGTGAAGTGTCCGAGGCTGGATTTGAACTCAGGTCCTTCTGACTCCACGGCTGGTGCTTTATTCACTGTACCACCTAGCCACCCCTAGATAAAATTTTAAAAAGTTCATTCAAAGAAACAATAGATCTAGAATATAAAAGAATATAATGCAAAGAAGTGAAGGGTGAAATACCTCCTTGAAAACTCAAACTACTATAAAGTAACAATCACTAAAACTATTTCACAATGAATAAAAAAATAGAAAAGTGGAACAGATTAGACAAGGAGAAATCAGAAATATTTTGAATTCAACAGCACACTGTTCAATAACCCCCAAATGGATTATCTACAAAAGAACTTTCTATTTGGTAAGATTTGCCTGGAAAACTGGATAATTATCTGGAAAAAATTAAGATTTATATTAACATCTGATACCATATACCACCACATGATGGACATATGACTGCATAGCAAAGTAGATTTTTTTAAAAAATTAAATGAAAAGTAGATCATATACCTTTCACAGCCATTCTTAGTAGGTAAAATTTTAACTCAACAGGGAATAGAAGCAATGACAAAAAATTAAGCTATATTACAATACAGCTAATAGAAATATAACTAAATAATATTAAACTAATTACTTGAAATTAATGTGTTTTCATTAATGCAATTAATGTAATTAGGAGAATCATTCATTTGAAAAAATAAATATCTGATCATATATCTATAATAGTATTCTGATATCACAGATACAGTTTAGAAAAAATTTACAGGAGTATATAACACCAAAAGCCATTTCTTCATAGATGAGTGGTAAAAGTATATGAACAAACACTTGTCAGATGAAGAATTTCAAATCAGCAACCATACGGATGAATGCTCCAAATAACTTATGATAAGAAATGCAAATCAAAACAAATCTGAAATTTTATGATTCACAGAGCAAATTGGTAAAAATAACAGCAAATGGAAATAGTCCATTTTTGAGTGGTTGTGTGTGTGTGGGGGGAAGCACTATAAAACATTATTAGTGGAGATGTGAATTGGCACAACCATTCTGGAAAGCAATTAAAAATTGTGATAATTAAACAATCAATGGGGTAATAAATATTTATTAAATACCTACTATGTGTCAGGCACTATGATGAGCCCTAGCATGGTGAAAAATATGTTCTTACCCTTTGTTTCATCATTCCCACCACTAAAGTTATTGGTTGTAGCCCTTTCTATGGTAGCAAAGGACTTTACGCAAAGGAGATGCCCATTGATTTGGGAATGGCTAAACAAATTATGATAGATTAATGTGGTAACAACAAACAAGCAAGAAATCCCTGCCCTCAAAGAGAGTGTACTGGTGGGGAGACAATATGGAAATAATCAGCAAAATGGTACAATAGTGACTACAACAATGCAAATTAAAAGAACACCAACGGAATAATTTAAACTAAATGCTGTGAAGTTATAACAGCCAAGCTTAACAATATAGAAGAGATATCAGAAGGCAACATTCCCCCAATACTTCTTTGCCACAGTGTAGAAATCTATGGGTAAGAAACACTGTATGTACCATGAAAAGTTTTCAGTAGGTTAGTTTTGCCAAATCTTTTTTTCCCTTTTTCTTTTTTACTCATTCTAAGGGATGGCTCTATAAGAGGGAGAAGAGGGAAAGAAGTAATGAAAAATATAGGTTATGCAAAAACAAATGAAATAATTAAAAATATTTTTAAAAAGTAACTGTCAGGTCTTTGCAGTTACAGCTACTACTATCCAGAACTCCTTATATTTTAGGACATGTCAATGATAATAAGTAGAAGGAGATGACAGTCTAATGGGGGAGACAACACACACATGCACACACACACACACACACGCGCGCGCGCGCACGCACACACACACACACGGATCGTAGTCTATCTGCTGTAGCATATATCATATGCAGCAATCATACCTTGGTATAAACCACCTTGAGAGATAGGATAAACTAGGTTGAGTGTAACCAACAAACCTCAAACCCTCAGTGAGTTAGTGGAATGCCTACTCCAAATCTGTGAAGACGTGCCCCAGTGGAATGGCGAATGAGAAAAATTTGTTCCAAAGGCCATGAAGAGAGCTGAAGAAAGAGCAATAGAATGCTTGGAGCTTGGCATCAAAGACGTCAAGGTCATCCACTCCATCCTGGGCAGTTGTCCTAAATTTTTTCTTGCCACTATATTTAAAGGACTCAGGAAAAAAGTAGGGTTGAAGATGTTTTCCCTCACTTTAAATCCAATTCACTGGCAACTCAAGACATTCCCCCATTACATTGTAATGTCATTGGTCCTCTTCAAAAATGGAGGACAAATGCCAACAACAGCAACATACACACCATTTTATCTCTCAAAAAAATGGTATTGAGCCACTTCACAGAGTTATTATCAACAACAGTTTTGTATACCTTAGGTGGCTACAGCATACTTAAGAGCTATTATTTTGAAACATCTGGATTATTAGGGGGAGTTTTCTTACTTAGAGTTCCCTATACCAGTGAAATTACAGGTCTAGTCAGAAAGAGAGAGAGGGAGACAGAGAGAGAGAGAGAGAGAGAGAGAGAGAGAGAGAGAGAGAGAGAAAGAGAGAGAGAGGGAGAGAAATAAAGATAGGTAAATTGATATAGAACAGCTACTAGATGGAACAGTGGTTAGGGCACTGGGCTTGGAATTGGAATCAGGAAGTCTCATGTTCATGAGTTTAAATCTGGCCTCAGCCACTAGCTGTGTGACCCTGAGCAATTCTTTTAACCAGGTTTGCCTCAATTCCTTATCTGTAAAATTAATTGTGGAAAAAAAAATGATATACCACTCTAGTACCTTTGCCAAGAAAACTCCATGGATAGCATTGGCATGCTGTGGTCCATGGGGTCATGAAAATAGAATACTTGAACAGCAGCATACTCAGAATTAGAGTGGCTGTTTAAATTTAAGAGAGGCACACATTCAATGGATAAAAGATTCTGCAATGAGGCAACAAAATCTCGACCATATTTTAAATATTATATTAAATACTGGGCCCCTAATGGAAGCTGTATGTAAAGGTATTTTGACAATGCAACAGCCCCCAAAATAGCCATGTTACATTCTCCCAAAAGCTTCTTCTATTATGGGCCCCAAAGTACTAGAAAGTTCTCAGTTTTAAACAATCTAGTAACCAAAAAAAATTTTAAAAAGCTCCACTTTTATCTGCACTTTAGTTTGGCCCACTGGGGTTTTGGAAACTACTACTTGAAATAAGGGTAATAGAGATTCAGAATGTGAAAAAAGACTCAAAATTTTATAGCAAATATTCAAGCTGTGACTCTGGGAGAGAAAATATAATTGAGCCTTTCTCTTAGGTTTTATATTTTCAGAATTCATAACAAAATTTTAACAGAATTAAAACATTGTAAGCTTTTGATATATAATCAGTAAGTAGGCAATATCATGGAATAGAAACAGTGCAATGTGGAGGAAATAACACTGAAAGTGGAGCAAAAGAATAGGATTCAAATCCCAACTCTGTTACTTCTTAGTTGTATGATGCTGAGCAATGAAATTCATTTAAGCTCTCTCAACCACATATTCCTCATTTGTAAAATATAGATCCTTTTTTTTTTTTTAACGTGGTAGGGGTGAGGAACCAAGGCAGAGTTTCAGCACTCTGATTTCCTAGGTTTTGGGAATTCCTGGTGTGGAAATTCCCCCCATCCATACAGATTGGCAAGCCCTCTAAGAGTAGAGTTTCTTAGATTGGTTTCCTTTGCCATCTTATGTATATTATTGTATGCATCTAAAAATGTGTTTATGAGAAGGGGGCCATAGGTTTCACTAGATTGCCAAATAATTTTAAAATTATCTTTCCTAGATTTATTTTCCAGGTCAGTGATATTTCCAATGGGATATTTCACATTGCCTTATATTTTTTTTTCATACATTTGGATCTGTTTTTTATTATCTTGATTTCTCATAAAGTCATTAGGTTCCAAATGCTCCAGTCTAATTTTGAAGTAATTATTCTCTTCAGTGAGTTTTTGAAATTCCTTTTCTATGTGGGCAATTTGACTTTTTAAGCCATTCTTCTCCTTTTTGGAAAAGGCTTTTTGGACCTCTTTTGCCATTTTTGTCTATTTTTAAGTTGTATTTTCTTCAGTATTTTTTCAGGGGAGGGAGTTCCTTTAGCAAGTTGTTGACTTGCTTTTCATGATTTTCTTGCATCATTCTCTTTCTCTACCCAATTTTTTCTCCATTTCTCTTACTTGATTTTCAAAATCCTTCTTGAGCTCAAGTAACCAATGGCTAGTAATCAATTCATATTTTTTGAAGTTTTTGATGCAGGAGTTTTGATTTTCTTGTCTTCTTCTGGTTCTATGTTTTGATCCTTTTTGTCCCCAAAAAAGGATTCTATGGTCTGATTGCGCTTCCTCTGATTGCTCATCTTGCCAGCCAACTACTTGAATTTTGACCTCTTTGCTACAATAGAATTCTGCTTCCAGAGTGGAGAGAGCTTTGTCACAAATTGCTGGAGTTTTCACAGTTGCCAGAGCTATGAGGAGCTATGGCTTCTCTATAGCCACCACAAGTCCTGGCAGCTAGAGTTCCTACCCCCAGGACCACCACCCAAGACTTCAAACCAGATCCAAGCAGCTCAAAGCAAGAGTGATTACCCTCTGAATGGTTTGCTTGGCCCCCCTACAATCTGAAGGCCAAGAGCTCCTAAGGCAGCCACAAGTCAGCAACTGCAAGTTCCTTACTGCCTTTGTACTCTCTCTTCAGTGTTTATAGGTTGAGAAGTCTGGAAACCACCACAACTGCTGGTGATTCACTCTCCTGAAGTCTGCTCTGGCCAATCTGGGCCACCCTGGGTCTGGGCCAGTGGAGCTCATGCAGGTCTGTTCTTGGCTCCCAGAGCCCTGCAATAGACTGTTCCTGTTGGCCTGCCAAGCAGATTTCAGCAGGAGATTTGTTTCTCTTTGTCACTTCGTGGGTTCTGTAGCTCTCAAATTTGTTTAGAGTCATATTTTACAGGTATTGGAGGTGGTTGGTGTGGTAGCTCAAGAAAGTTGCTGCTTTTACTCCACCATCTTGGCTCTGCCTCACCAAAAATCTACTATTTTTAAAATGCAAACTTAATTCAATGGCAGTTGGGGTTGATGCTAATAGATAAAATTATGTAATTGTCAAATAATGATTTCATAAAAAAGAAAACCTAAAAGATTAAGGACAATCATCATTTGCCGAACTATAACTTTGCTCCATTATCTTCTTAACCTTCACATAACTTAACCTTGACTGAATAGCTTTCATTTGGGATAGAAATTAATTGTACCTGGTGTACTAAACTCCTGGTTCTAAAATTAAATGACTAGTGCACAGGAGGGGGAATGTTACAAGAAAACATACCATGTTAATGGGCTATGAACCTTTTGAGTATAACATTAGTTTCAAACCACTGAGAAAACTGTAAAATCATTTTACAATGACTCAAGTATTCTCCTTGAGTGTTTAAGTTATGTGTTCAAATAAAAAGCTTGTAAGACACTTTAAAATTATAAATTGGCACCACATAATTTCCTTCACAGTAGCACTGCAAAAAATATCCAATGACAATGTTAATGACCACAAGCTTGGAAACTCTGAGAATGGCACAGAAAAATTACTGCTGGACACATGCTCCTTATACCATGTCATTTGCAAACTGTCTGCTTGCATATATTCTGCCTCATATAGAAGGATGCTCCAAGGAGCTGAGCAATTTGCATGTTTCTGTAACGTTACAATAAAGCCTTTGAGAGTCTATGACAGTTAGGATTAGAGCCAAGATAAATTAAGCATTTTAATGATTTTTAGAGGCAAGGATAGATGTTAATTTAAAAGAAATGTGCTCTGAAGTAAGGTCAGATTTTATCACACAAAATATGAAAGTTTTGATACAATTCATTTAAGCCCACCAACACTATATTGCTTAATGTGGTTCCAAATTTTAGAAAAAAAAAGTGTGTTCCTTCTATCACTGCCATAAGGACAAATGTATGTTTTTGAGTTAAATTTAAAATTATGTGAAAGAAAGTCAAATTACTTTGGATTTATTGGAATTGGGTGATATCAAAAGCCTCATGTTCAATTTTAGGAAACTGAAATTTATAATGACAATTTCTGAGGGTACAAGGAAGGAAGAATAATAAAAAAATAAAACTGGAAACTGTCCTTGTTCTCTGGGAATTTTCGTTCTTTTGTTGAGGTAAGGGTGGAGCGGTAAACAATTAAAGAAATACATAAAATTAATTCAGGTGTTAAAGGGAAAACTGTCCTAAAGTTGGATGGAAGTTTCAAGGAAGTAACATTTGAGTTCAGCCATGAAGGGAGATAAGAATTTTGATAGGTGGAAGTGAAAAGACAGTGAATTTCAGGAATGAGGGCTATCTTTGGAAAAGTACAAAAGTATGATATGAAATATTGAGATTGTTCAACAGTATTTCACTTTCACTGGACCATAGAGTGCGTGATGTATAATAATGTGGAATAAGGCTTAAAGTTAGATTTCAGCAAGTCTGAATTATCAGACTGAGAAGTTTATATTCCATCTTAGAGGTAAAAGGGAATTATTTCAGGTTTTTGAGTGAGGAAGTGACATGATGGTTTAGAAAGATGATTTTGGCAGCCAGCTCTGTGGAATATGGATCACAAAGTGAGGGAAAGATAGAAATAATGAGGCTAATTAATGCACCTTTTTTTTTGTAGCTTAAGCAAGAAGCAATAAGGGTCTGAACTAAGGTGGCAACCACATGTATGGGGGGGGGAATGAATGTAAAAAATGGTATGTTTAAAATCTTTGACATGGCAGTTAATTTATAGAGGATGCAGCAGAGTGGGGTGGTGCTAGTGGGGAGAAGGAACGATAAAGAATGATTCCAGTATTACAAACATAAGATACTGAGAGGAAGCTAGTTTCCTCCATAGAACTCCTATATATGGGAGTTTGAATTGGGTGAATATTTATAGGAAAAGATAGTAAAATTCATTTGGGGTAAAATCAATTTGAAATGTAGATAGAATGCCCATGTAGCAGAAACAAGTAGTGGGACCCAAGCTCAGAAGAGATGGAATTGAATGGAGACCAGGGTACCTAAGAGAAAAGGATCATCAATATCGCTATGTGTTCCAGAGAAAAGCCAAGAAGATAGGGAAGTGAAGGAAGATCTTTACATTTATCATTTAGAAGATTGTTGGTACCCTTTGAGAAACCACTTTTTTCTCCAGGCAGGGGAGTCAGAAGTCAGATTGCAATGAATTTAGAAGTAGAATCTTAGCCTTGCCAAGCTGGTGGACCATCTCTTATTCAGAAACTAGAAGAAAAATGGAGAGGAGAAATAAAGATGAAAAGTAGTTTTGAAGTGTGGAATAGGGGATATAAGAGAGCTAATGATGATTGCCTTTACCTCATTGATAAAGTAGATCTTCTGATGAATTAGGCAGGGGTAAATACAGTGTTGAGGAGAGGTAAAATCTTGCAATAGCCACTGTAGAAATTATAATAGTCAATCAGAGAAGAATAAAAGAATTTACATGCAGCAGCAGGAGACCAGATGAGATTAGATAGCACAGATTTGTAGTGGACCTAGTCATCATGACAAAAAGTGAAGTCAGAGATGGTTGATAACACTGGAAGAATATGCAGGGATCAAGTGACTGAAGGTCACACTGAGGATAAAGAATAAGTGTAAAAGAAGAGAGAAATGGAAGAATAAGAGGCTACCATTAAAAAGGACAATATCAAAGTGCAGGATCCTGGTGATAGTCCAGTAACAGGGTCATGTTCCAAGGTACATTTATTCCTGTGGGTGACTGAGGTCAAGTAAAGATGTAAAAATCAGGAGTTGAAGGTGATGAAATTGATGGCAATGATTTTTGAGAGAATATCAACTTGCATACTAATGTTCTAAAGATGAAAGAAGGGGTAGGATAAAAGAGAAATACAGTGAGCCAGTTAGTGAAATCCTTTTGAATGAAGGTAAAATGACTTGGAGGCTGGTAGATGACAGCAACAAGGACGTAAAAGGGGGTAATATATTTATATCCAGAAAAATGGAGATAGATATGCACATATGTACATATATGTATATAGATGGAGTGAACTTTAAAGGAGCAGAAGTTTCAGTATAATGTAAGCAGAAGGATGGTCTGTAAGTGGGAAACAAGGGGATGGGTTGAATCCTCTATCTGGCCTATTTGTGTATTGGAAGATTACAAACAGACCATATTGTCTAAACCATATCTGAACAAAAATTACCACTATGCATGCTAAACATCTAGTCAAGGAACCTTTTGTAGAAGACCGCCAGTAAGGGGAAACTCACTAAATCTATGTCTACTTACTTTGGGATACCTGTAATAACTGCATCAATTTTAAATTTGCTTCATTCTTATTTCCACCCATTGCTCTTGAATTTTCCTTCTGGAGCCAAGAGCATGTCTAATCCCTCTGCCACATGACATCTCTTGAAATATTTGAAGACAACTATCACGTTCCCCCTGCATCTTCTCTTCTCCAAGCTAAACATCCCCAAATGATTTACCAAGTCCTCATATGACATACACTTAAGGTCACTGATGATCCTGCCTGCCTACCTCTAAACACTTCCTTTTATGGAAATCAATGTCATTTGCCATTTTCCAATCCTGTAGTACTTCTCCTGTTCTCCATGATCTTTTAAAAGTTGCTAACTAAGCAATCACATCTTCAAGTACACACAATATTCTGTTTTGTTTATGACTTTGTATGCTCAGTACCTAGAACAGTACCTGTCACATGGTAGACCAACACATTGATCAATTGACACTTGACTATTCTCTTAATATCTCCTTACTTATCTTGGATAGCAGCTCCCTATCAACTACTCTTCTTTTGTCCTTTCTGTTACAAGGATAATTTTACTTGACAGAGAAAGCTAAAAAATAAGAATTGGAATACTCTATTTTCCTCCTGTCTTCAGTTGCCATTATTTCAGTCAATAGTCCCATTCTTTCTTTGATCCTTCCTTCTCCTTTTCCTAAAATAGTTTAAAAATGTTATCTTTACCTATCCTCACCACTTTCCTCTCTTTTTGAGTATTTGAATTCTTGAAACTATTCTATCAGGTCTGTCATATTTTTGTATTCTATGTGTGAGGGCTGGGGGAGTATGAAGAAAGGTAACCAGGGATATAGTATTTTGGAGAGATTCATGTTTCTCTAAGTGACAAATGATGAAAAGTATGTTGGATGAAGAGATTTGTGATAAAGGGGAGTTTAGTAATAATAGATTTGGAGGTCCAGAGACCCAGTGAAATGGGAGGAAAGAGGAATTTACAGACTGGTGGAGAAGTAGGTGTAAAAAGAGAGATAGTTGAGGAAAATTATTTCTGAGACAATTCTGAATCACAAGGAGTAGGGGATCAGGAATTGGTAGTTTTCCATTCAGAGGGTAAGGAAAGAATGAATTAATAGTGACTCCAACTTTTCTGGATTCTATATTGACAGAACAGAGTATTGTTGCAAGAGTGACATGTACTATCAGCTTCCATAACTTACCTTTGTGAATATAAAATAATTTGGGATAGAGACACCAGAGAGTTCTGACCTGCTATCTGGATAAATTAATTTACAGATATCAATTCCCTAGGTCTCAGGTGAAGACATCCTTGATACTTCATCTCAAGAAGGTAGGGGTTCAGAGTAGGTGGTGGGGTGGAGCCAAGATGGCAGAGTAAATGCAGAAATTTGCTTGTGCTCCTGCTCCAAACACCTTCGATAGCTTTAAAAAATGACTCCAAAATTTTAGAGCTCCAGAACCACCAAAGAGACAGAGAGAAACAAATCTCCCACTGGAGGCAGCCTGGTGAGCCAACAGGAAGGGACTATCATACTAGGATGGGAGAGGAGAGCAGTCCTGTGGGAGTTGTCTGCCCATACTAGGGATGGCCCAGACCTGAGTCACATACAAACAGAGCAGATTTCAGGAGAGTGAATCATTAGCAGCTGTGGCAGATTCCAGACTTCTCAACTCATAAACACCAAAGGAAAGTAAAAGGACAGTAGGGAACTCTGCTGGAAATGGGTGAGAGAAGAGCACAGTCTGGCCCCTGCCCTTAGTGGGGCAGAAGCAGAGGCAGCAGCTGCAGCTACTGCCTCATGGCTGGCTCCTGAACTCCAGGCCTAAAGAGCTTAAGGGGACCAATCAATTGTTCAGAGAGGAATTGCTCTTGCTTTGCCCTGCCTGGATCTGTGTGGCAGTCTTGGATGGTGGTGCTGGGGTGAGGAGTGTTGGCATGGCAGAGCTTGCGGTGGCTATAGAGAAGGCACACTCCTCATACCTCTGAAAACAGCTCTAACAACAGCTGTGAAAAACCCCAGAAATTTGGGACACAGTACTCTCCACTCTGGAAGCAGAGATCTACCATGGCAAAGAGCTCAAAAGTCAAGTAGCTAGTTGGAAAGATGAACAAGCAGAGAAAGCACAATTAAACCATAGAATCCCTTTTTGGGGACAAAGAGTATCAAAGCATAGAACCAGAAAAGGACAACAAATTCAAAACTCCTGCATCAAAATGTTCCAAGAAAAATATGACTTTGTCCCAGGTCATGGAGGAGCTCAAGAAGGATTTTGAAAATCAGGTAAGAGAAGTGGGGGAAAAATTGGGAAGAGAAATAAGAATGATGCAAGAAAATCATGAAAAAACCAGTCAACAACCTGACTGAAGAAAATAACACCTTAAAAAAATAGAATAATTCAAATGGCAAAAGAAGTCCAAAAAGCCAATGAGAAAAAGAATGCCTTAAAAAGCTGAGTTTGCCAGATGGAAAAGGAATTTCAAAAACTCACAGAAGAAAACAATTCCTTCAAAATTAGAGTGGAGTAAATGGAAGCTAAAGACTTATGAGAAATCAAGATACTATGAAACAGACTCAAATGAATGAAAAAAATAAAAGGTATTGTGAAATGTCTCACTGGAAAAAACAATGACCTTGGAAATAGATCCAGGAGAGATAATTTAAAAATTATTGAACTACCTGAAAGCCATGATCAAAAAAAGACCCTAAACATCATCTTTTAAGAAATTCTCAATGAAAATTGCCCTGATATTCTAGAAGCAGAGGACAAAATAGAAACTGAAAGAATTCATCAATCACCTGTTGAAAATATTCCCAAAAGAAAACTACTAGGAATATCACAGCTAAATTCCAAAGTTTGCAGGTCAAGGAGAAAATATTACAAGAAGTCAGGAGGAAAACAATTTGAGTATCGTGGAAACACAATCAGGATAACACAAGATCTAGCAGCTTCTGCAGTAAAGGATCAAAGGGCTTAGAATATGATATTCTAGAGGTCAAAGGAGCTAGGCTTAAAACCAAGAATCACCTACCCGGCAAAGCTGAGTATAATACTTCAGGGGAAAATATGGGCATTCAGTGAAATAGAGGACTTTCTAATATTCTTGATGAAAAAGACCAGAACTAAACAGAAAATTTGATTTTCAAATACAAGAAAAAAGAGAAGCATGAGAAGGTCAACAGGAAAAAGAAATCATAAGGAACTTATTAAAGTTGAACTATTTATATTCCTACATGGAAAAATGGTAATTGTAACTCATGAGACTTTTCTCACTGTGAGGATAGTGGAAGGGGATATATATGTATGTATATGTGCACATGCATATCTAAGTGTGTATAGGATAGTTTATGTGTGTATATATGTGTGTGTATGTGTGTACATGTATACATAGAGAGCACAGGATGAGTTGAATATGAAGGGATGATTTCTAAAAAACGAAATTAGGATCTGAGAGAAGAATCTATTGGAAGAATGAGAAAGGGAGAGATAAAATAGGGTAAATTAACTCACATAAAAGAGGGAAGAGAAAACTGTTACATTGGAGGAGAAGAGCTGAAAGGTAAAAGGGAATGAGCCAACCTTACTCTCACTGGATTTGGCTTAAGGAGGGAATAAGATATACACTCAGTTGGGCATTGTACACTACAGGAAAGTGGGGTAGAAGGGGATAATAGCAGGGATGATAGAAGAAAGAGCAGATAGGGGATAGGGATAGAAGCAAACACTTCTGAAAAGGAACA
>JAQQSU010008694.1:0-12881 GCA_028627135.1 Pseudochirops cupreus
AGCCTGTATTTGATTGCTTGTCCTTCCAGTGGGGATGGGTGGTGAGGGAGGAGGAGAAAGAATCTGGAATCTGGCGTTCCATAATCCAGTGTTATGAATGTGTATCTATCTATCTATCTATCTATCTATCTATCTATCTATCTATCCATATGCAATTATTATTATTATTATTGACTACATCCAACTAGAACTTGAGACACACAGGCACTGCAGTTGGGAGATCCATCCTGCCCTACCAAAAAGTGACATAGGAGAGAATAGACTGGGAGAGGGGGGACACACTGGGATGGCTGTTTTGGGGTGGTGGGCGGGGGAAAGAGAGGGAGAAAATATGTAACTCAAAATCTTGTGGAAATGAATGATGCAAACTATAATAAAATTTAAAAAAAATATATTTTTCTTGTGTGTGAACACTTTGCCTTAATCTGTTACTAAATAAAAAGACAGTTTGCTATGCTCATAATCTGAACCTGGAAGTTACTTGTGCTTGGTGTTACAATTGTATGTATACATGGATATGAATATATACATGCATACTGTAATGGCAAGCAAAGAAGTATTTAGCACCTTGTTTCAGCTATTTAATTATTTAGCACCTTATTTCAGTTCAATTTTCTTTTAAACCTTACCCATTATTATATCAAGTCTTTGTTAAGAAACAGAAATTGTGAATTCCGCAGTGGGAGGGCCTTGCTGATGCAACAGGAAGGGAGGTGGTAGTGATAGCTAATGACTATATATAAGGGGAGGCCAAAGGTGGGAGAGGGCATAATTGAAAAGGGGAACTTTGTGGGGCCCGGCACTCTGTCTCTTCTGTTTGTGCTGATTTTTGTTTGTGATACTTTTTACAGAAGCCCTGGGACCTCACTGGAAGCCCTGAAAGTGGATTTTCTTGTTGTCTGTTTACAGAAGTTCTGCAGGAGGGTTTTGGAGGCCCTCGAACTATACTGAAAATTTGTGTGGAGTTCTCAGACTTTGTATGTGGTTCTGAATTGATTTCACAGGCAGACAGTGAGTTGGCGGTAGTGTGTGCAACATGCATGAATGTTATTTTGGCTCTGTAAAGCTTCTTCTTCCCAGAAACAGATACTGTGAAGGTCTTGAGGTGGACTGGACACTGTGAGCTTCAATATGGAATGGGAACTGGACTAGGAATTGGGCAAAGAACTGGACAAAGAACTGGACAAGGAGCTAAGAGTTGCCTACCTTGGAATCCAGGTGATAGATAGATTGGATAGATTCAGGCAGGAACAGGGACCGTGGAAGAAGAACCATAGAATCTGAGAGCCAGTTTCAAGTCAAGATGAAAAGACCCCTCCTTGGGTCCTTAGTCCTAACTAAGAATATCATGATTTACTGTGGCCTAGGGGTGGGAGAACCTTGTACTGTGTACTCTCTACCTCTTAACGATGATTGAGTTAAGGATGATTGGTAACTAACCTCCAGTTAAGAAGAAAGAAGACTTCTAAAATATACAGGGAATTGAGTGAAATCTATAAGAATACAAGTCATTCCCCAGTTGATAAATGGTCAAGGTATATGAACAGGCATTTTTCAGAGGTAGAAATTAAAGATATCTATGAGTATATGAAAAATATACACTAAATCACTATTGATGTGAGAAATGCAAATCGAAACAACTTTGAGGTACCACATCTCACCAGTCAGATTGGCTAAGATGACAAAAAAGGAAAATGACAAATGCTGGAGAGGATGTGGAAAGATTGGAACACTAATGCATTGTTGGTGGAGTTGTGAAATGATTCAGCCATTCTGGAGAGCAATCTGAAACTATGCCCAAAGGGCTATAAATAATTGCATAGTCTTTGACTCAGTAATACCACTTCTAGGGTTGTATTCCAAAGAGATAATAGAAGTGGAAAGAGGACCCATATGAACAAAAATAACTATTGCAGATCTCTTTGTGGTGGCAAAAAATTGGAAATTGAGGCGATGCCTGTTAATTGGAGAATGGCTAAACAAGTTGTGGTTTATGAATGTAATGGAATATAATTATGCTCTAAGAAATGCAGAGCAGGTGGACTTTGTATTTACCTGGAGAGGCTTATACAAACTGATGCTAAGTGAGAAGAGCAGAGCCAGGATATGTTTGTACACAATGACATACACAACATATGTGTGATGATCAACTTTGCTAAACTGGACTCACGATGGAAGGAGATGTCTACATTCAGAGAAAGAACTAGAAAGAACAGAGTTTAAATGGAGACTGAAGCAAACTACATGCTCTCTTTCTTTTCCATGTTTGGTTTTGTTTCCTCTTTCCCATTGTTCATTCCATCAGTTACAACCCTTCTATCCAACCAGACTAATGTCCAATGTGAAAGTTTTTGCAGATACTATACTTGATTCCATGCTGCCATGGAGTGGGGGGAGGGAGGGGAGAAAATTTGCAACTCAAGGGATTGTGGAACTGAATCTTATAAACCAAAAGTCAATAAACAAATCAATCAATAAGAAAAAAGAAAAAAAAGAAGAAGAAAGAAGACTTTTTGACTGAGAGATTGACAATATGACCCAGGGATGGAGAACTTTGACTTTCTACCTTGTGTCCCTTAAGAAGGCTTTCTCCTTAAGGATGATTGAGTTAAGGATCTACTTAATGATATCTTTTAAAGCTTAAAACTATGTAGCCACTTTGGTGAAAACTATGTAGCCTCTTTTGTGATGAGTTGTTATGTTACAACATTGTGAATGCTGTACTTTAGTTTCTGTTAATGTTTTGCTTTAATTTACTGCTGAATACATAGAGAGTTCACTATACTATGTGATCAGAACCTTAAAACTCTTCACAGCAGCAGTACTTTGGAAAGCTGCTTGTTTTTGGCTTTATACATACACACATATACACACACATACACACATATACACACATATATTCCCTTCAACATTCCTCATACTTAGAAAAGCCTCATGAGTTACAAATATCATCTTTCCATGTAAGAATATAAATAGTTCAACTTTAATAAGTTTCTTATGATTTCTCTTCCCTGTTTACCTTTTCACGCTTCTCTTGATTCTCGTATTTCAAAGTCAAATTTTCTGTTTATCTATGATCTTTTCAAAACAAATGCTTGAAAATCCTCTATTTCATTGAATGTCCATATTTTCCCCTGAAGTAGATTCCTCAGTTTTGCTGGGTAGGTAATTCTTAGTTTTAATTTTACATCCTTTGTCCTCAGGAATATCAAGGTGCTAGATCGTGTGTTATCCTGATTGTATTTTCACAATATTCAAATTGTTTCTTCCTGACCACTCATAATATTTTCTCCTTATTGCGGGAACTCTAGAGTTTGGCTAAAATATTCCTAGAAGTTTTCCTTTTTTCTTTTTTTTTTTTTGCATGTAAACAATACTTTTTTAACATTTGTTTTTTAAACTTTGAGTTCCACATCCTCTCCCCTCTCCTCTTCTCAGCCACCCCCACTTAGAAGACAAACAATTTAATAGAGGTAATATATGTGTAGTAATGCAAAGTATTTCCATAGTAGTCATACTGTGAGAGACTAACTATATTTCCCTCCATTCTATCCTGCCTCAATTTATTCTATTTTCTCCTTTGACCCTATCCCTTTTCAAAAAGTGTTTGCTTCTAACTACCCTCTCCCCCAACTTGCCCTCCCTTCTATCATCTCTCCCTCACCCCCTTTCCCCTCCACTGTAACAGCCTTTTCCTGCTTCCTTTATTTGAGACAATCCATCCCATTCTATCTCTCACCCTCTCCTCCCAATAAATTTCCCTCTCACCTCTCAATTTTAATTTTTGATATCATCCCTTCACATTCAACTCATTCTGTTTCCTCTGTCTACATATACATGTACACACATACATACACAAGTACACCCCCATAAATACACACACACACTCACATATATAATCCCTTCAATTATGCTCATACTGAGAAAGGTCTCATGTTTTACAATTTTCATCTTTCCATGTAGGAATGTAAATACTTCAACTTTAATAAGTTCTTTATGATTCTTCCTTCCTATTAACCTTTCCATGTTTCCCTTGTTTCATGTCTTTGAAAGCCAAATTTTCTGTTCAGCTATTTTTTTTTTCATAAAGAATGCTTGAAAGTGCTCTATTTCATTGAATGACCATATTTCCCCCTCAAGTTTGTATTCTGTTTTGCTTGGTAGGTGATTCTTGGTTTTAATCCTAGCTACATTGAACTCTAAAATATCATATTACAAGCCCTTAATGTAGAAGCTGCTAGATTTTGTATTATCCTCACTGGGTTTCCACAGTACTCACATTTTTTCTTCCTGATCATTCATAATGTTTTCTCTTTGATCTGAAAACACTTGTATTTGGCTATAATGTTCCTAGGAGTTTTTTTAAAAATCTTTTTCAAGAGACAATTAGCAAATTCTTTAAATTTCAATTTGGCTCTCAGATTCTAGAATATCAGGGCAATACACCTTGATAATTTCTTGAAAGATAATATCTGTTTTTTTTTTTATCATGACTTTCAGGTACTTCAATAATTTTTTGATTATCTCTCTTACCTCTATTTTCCAGGACTGTGGTTTTTCCAATTAGATGTTTCACACTACGTTCTATTTTTTTCATTTTTTGGATCTGTTTTATGGTATCTTGATTTCTCATTAAGTAATTAGCCTCAATTTGCTCCAATTAAGTTTTGAAGGAATTATTTTCTTCAGTGAATTTTTGAAATTACTTTTCCATCTCTCCAATTCAACTTTTTGGGAAATTGTTCTCCTCATTGCATTTTTGGTCCTCTTTTGCCATTTCTGTTAGTCTATTTTTAAGATAGTATTTTCCTCAGTATTTTGGGGGGTATCCTCTTAAAGACTGTTCACTTACTTTTCATGATTTTCTTGCATCATTTTCATTTCTCTTCCCAATTTTTCCTCTACTTCTCTTAATTTTCTTTTTTTATGCCCTCATCTTTTAACTTTAAAAAAATTCTTTATTTTTTTATTCAGTTTAACAATCCTTTGAATTTCGAATTTTCTCCTCCTCTCTGTCCTTCTCTTCTGTCACCCCCATGGTAGCATGCAATCAAATATAAGATCTATAGATTCCTTTACATTAAATATTAGTCAGGTTGTAATGTGAAGAATTGTAAGAAATGGAGTGAATAATGAGAAAGAGGAAACAAAACAAAACAAGAAACAGAGAACAAGTAGTTTGCTTCAATCTGTAGTCAGACTCTGTACTTCTTTCTCTGGATATGGATATATCTGTACATCATGATTCCTTTGGAGTTTCCTTATAACCTTGGGTTACTCAGAGGAGTCCAGTCCATCAAAGTTAGTCATCACACATATGTTGTGTCTTTATTTGTGTAAAAATTTCTCCCAGTTCTGCTCTTCTCACTCAACTTCAGCTTATATAAGCCTCTCCAGGTTTTTATGAAGTTCGTCTGCTCCTCACTTCTTATAGCACAATAGTATTCTATTACATCCATATACCACAACTTGTTCAGCCATTCCCCAACTGAAGGGCATCCCCATGATTCCCAATACTTTGTCACCACAAAAAGAGCTGTCATAAATATTTTTGTACAAGCAGGCCCTTTTCCCACTTCTATGATCTCTTTACTAGAAGTGGTATTACAGGGTCAAAGGGTATGCACTTATTTATAGCCCTTTGGGCATAATTCCAGATTGTTCTCCAGAATGGTTGAATCAGTTCACACTTCCACCAACAATGCATTAGTGTTCTAATTTTTCTAAATCCTCTCCAGCATATATCATTTTCCTGTTTTGTCATCTTATTCAATGTGAGCAGTGAAATGTATACCTCAGAGTTCTTTTGATTTGCATCTCTCTAATCAATAGTGACTTGTAGCATTTTTTCATTTGCTTGTACATATCTTTAATTTCTTCTGAAAACTTCAGGTTCATATCTTTTGACGATTTATCAACTGGTGAATGATTTGTATTTTTATAGGTTTCACTCAATTCTCTGTATATTTTAGAAATGAGACCTGTATCAGAGACATTGGTTGTCAAAGTTCTTTCCCAGTTTTCCATTTCCCTCTTAATCTTGATTACATTGGCTTTATTTGTAAACAAACTTTTCAATGTAATGTAATCAAAATTATCTGTTTTGTATTTTGTAATGCTCTCTAATGCTTGTTTGATCATAAAATCTTCCCTGCTCCATAAATCTGACAGGTAAACTATTGCTTGCTCTACCTGATTTCTTATAGTATCAGCCTTTATACCTAGATTGTGCAGCCATTTAGACTTGATTTTGGTATTCATTGTTAGATATTCATCTACGCCCAGTTTGTGCCATACCATATTCCAGTTTTCCCAGCAGTTTTTGTCAAATAGTGACTTCTTATCTCAAAACCTAGGGTCTTTAGGTTTATCAAACCATAGATTGCTATAGTCATTGACTGCTGAGTCTCATGTACCCAATCAATTCCATCAATCCACTGCTCTATTCCTCAGCCAGAACCAAGAAGTTTTGATGATTCTGCTTTATAATACAGATTAAAGTCTGGTATAGCTAAGCCACTTTCCCTAGCATTTCATTTCATTAATTCCCTTAATATTCTGGAGATTTTCTCTTCCAAATGAGTGTTGTTACTATTTTGTCTAGCTCTATAAAGTAATTTTTTGGTAGATTGAATAGTATGACATTTACTATGTAATTTAATTTACATAAAATTGTCATTAGTGTTATATTAGCTTGACCTAGCCAAGAGCAACTGATGTTTTCCCAATTATTTACATCCGGCTTTATTTGTAGGAAATTTATTTGTAATTGTGTTCATATAAGTCTTGGGTTTGTTTTGACAGGTAGATTCCTAAGTATTTTATAATGTCATCAGCAATTTTAAACTTAATTTTTCTTTGTATCTCTTGTTGTTGGGTTTCATTAGAAATATATAGGAAAGCTGAGGATGTATGGATTTATTTTATATCCTACTACTTTGCCAAATGTGTTTATTATCTCAAATAGTGTTTTACTTGATTCTCTAGGATTCTCTACAATAACTTTAACTGCAATTTCTCTTTCTATTTCTTGCTGTTGGACTTCTTTAGAAATATATAGGAATGCTGAGGATTGATGTGGGTTTATTTTATATCCTGTGACTTTGCCAAATTTGTTTTTTATCTTAAGTAGTGTTTTACTGGATTCTCTAAGTATATCATCATATAATCTGAAAAGAGTGATAGCTTGGTCTCTTCTTTACCTAATTTGATTCCTTCAATTTATTTTTTCTCCTCTTTTTACTACTGTTAACATTTCTATTACCAAATTGAATAAAAGGGGTGATAGTGAACATCCTTGTTTCACCCCTGTTCTTACTGGAAACACTTCTAGCTTATTCCCATTGCATATAATACTTGCTGATGGCTTAAGATAGATGATATTTATTATTTGAAGGAAGACTCCATTTATACTTTCTAGTGTTTTTAATAGGAATGAGTGTTGCATTTTGTCAAAAGCCTTTTCTGAATCTATTGAGATAACCACGTGGTTACTTTTGGTTTTGTTGTTGATGTGAACAATTATTCTGATTGTTTTCCTAATATTAAAACATCCTTGCATTCCTGGAGTAAATCTTATGTGATCAAAGTGTATTATTCTCCTGATAAATTACTGTTGTCTTTTAAAAACTATTTGATTTAGAATTTTTGTATTTTTATTCATAAGCAAAATTGATCTGTAATTTTCCTTCTTCATTTTGTGTCTTCACAATTTAGGTATCAATAGCATATTTTTGTCATAAAAAGAAGTTGGCAAGACTCCTTCTCCATTTTTCACAAATAGTTTGTAAAGTACCTGAATTGATTTTTCTTTAAATGGAAATTCATCTGGACCAGGAGATTTTTTCCTGGGGAGTTCATTGATGGCTTTTTCAATTTCTTTTTCTGAGAGGGGATTATTTAAGTGATTTACTTCCTTTACAATTAATCTGAGCCGCTTATATTTTTGTAAATATTCATCCATTTCACAAAGACTGTCAAAGTTATGTGCATACAATTGTGAAAAAATAATTCCTAATTATTGTTTTAATTTCCTCTTCATTGCAGATAGCTTCACCCTTTTCAATTTTGATAATTGTAATTTGGTTTCCTTCTTTTTATCATATTGACCAAAGGTCCATCAATTTCATTGTTTTTTCCATGTAACTGTCTCTCATTTTATTTATTAATTCAATAGTTTTCTTAATTTCAATTTTATTAATATCTCCTTTGCTTTTCATTATTTCTAATATAGTATTTAATTAGGGATTTTCAGTTTGTTTTTTTCTAGCTTTTTCAGTTACATGCCCAATTTTTTGATATCCATTTTGTGTATTTTATTCATGTATGCAGTATGAGACATAAAACTTCTCCTAAGAACAGCTTTTGTTGCATCCCACAAGTTTTGGTATGTTGTCTCTTTGTTGTTATTCTCTTGAATGAAGTTACTGACAGTTTAAATAATTTCTGGTTTGACACATTCATTCTTTAGAATTAAATTATTTAGTTTCCAATTAGTTTTGAGTCTATCCTTGCATGGCCCTTTATTACATATTATTTTTATTGCATTGTGATCTTAGAAGGATGTATTTAAAATTTCTTCTTTTCTTCACTGAATTTTCTGCTCTAGTACATAGTAAATTTTTGTATATTTGCCACCTACCCCTGTGAAGAAGGTATATTCCTTTTTACCTCCATTCAGTTTTCTCCAGAAGTCCATGTTATCTAACTTCTCTAAAATTCTATTCACCTCCTTAAATTATTTCTTTTTCATTTTAAGCTTACATTTATCAAGTTCAGAGAGGGGGAGGTTGAGGTCCCCCATTAATATAGTTTTGCTATCTATTTCTTCCTCTAACTCCTTTAACTTCTCCTCTAGGAATTTGGATGCTATACTACTTGGTGCATATACCTTTGGTAATAACATTGCTTCATTTTCTTTTTTTTCTAAAATAATTTATTTATTTTTAGTTTTCAACGTTCATTTCCACAAGATTTTTAATTACAAGTTTTTCTCCTCATCTTTCCCCTATCCTCACCCCAAAATAGCAAGGCTACTGAATAACCATTCCCCGAATCTGTTCTCTCTTATATCCTCCCCCATAATTCTCCCTAACTTTCTAGTGGAGCAAGATAAATTTCTATACACCAGTGCCTGTATGTCTTATTTCCCATTTGCATGTAAAAACAAATATTTTTAAAACATTTGTTTTCAAAACTTTGAGTTCCAGATATTTTCCCTTCTTCCCTCCTCACCCACCCCCACAGGGAAGATAAGCAATTCAAAATATGTTGTACATGTGGAGTTACCCAAATTATTATCATAATTGTTATATTGTGAAAAACTAATTATATCTCCCTCCATCCTATCCCACCTCCCACTTATTCAAATTTCTCTTTTGAGACTGTTTCTTTCCAAAAATGTTTACTTCTAAGTACCCTCTCCTCCACTCTACCCTCCTTTCTATCCTCTCCCCTCTTATCCCCTACCTCCATATTTTTCTATAGGGTAAGATACCCAATTGAATGTGTATGTTACTCCCTCCTTAAACCAAATACAGTGAGTAAGGTAGTCCCATTCCCTTTCACATTCCTGCTCTTCCCCTCCATTGCAACTGTTTTCTCTTACCTCTTTTACATGAGATAATTTTGCCCTAATCTATCTCTCCCTTTCTCCTTCGCCCAATACACATATATGTATGTATAAATATATACATATATATTCCCTTCAACTATCCTCATACTGAGAAAAGTCTTATGTGTTACAATGATCATTTTTCCATATGGGAATGTAAATAGCTCAACTTTAATAAATTCCTTACATTTTTTTTCTTGTTTACCTTCTCACGCATTTTTCTTGCTTCTTGTATTTAAAAGTTAAATTTTCTGTTCAGTTCCGGTTTTTTCATCAAGAATCCTTGAAAATCTTCTATTTTATTGAATGACCATATTTTCCCCTGAAGCATTATACTCAGTTTTGCTGAGGAGGTGATTCTTGGTTTTAGTTCTAGCTCCTTTGACCTCCAGAATATCATATTCTAAGCCCTTCAATCCCTTAATGTAGAAGCTTCTCAGTCTTGTGTTATCTTGATTGTTTCCACAATACTTAATTTGTTTCCTCCTGATTGCTTACAGTATTTTCTCCTTGATCTGGGAACTCTAGAATTTTCCTGTAATATTCCTGGGATTTTTCTATTTGGGATCTTTTTCAAGAGGTGATCAGTGAATTCTTTTAATTTCTACTTAGCCCTCTGGTTTTAGAATATTAGGACAATTTTGCTCAATAATTTCTTGAAAGATGGTGTCTAGGATCTTTTTTTTTTTTATCATGCCTTTCAGGTAGTCTAATAATTTTTCAATTATCTCTCCTGGACCTATTTTCCATGTTGGTGGTTTTTCCCATGAGGTTTTCCACGTTGCCTTCTATTTTTTTTCATTTGTTTTGATCTGTTTAATAGTATCTTGATGTCTCATAAAATCATTAGCTTCCAATTGCTTCAGTCTAATTTTGAAGGAGTTTTTCACTTCAGTGGATTTTTGAAATTCCTTTTCCATTTGGTGAGTTTGGCTTTTTAAGGCATTTTTCTCCTCATTGGGTTTTTGAACCTCTTTTGCCATTTGAGTTAGTCTATTTTTTAAGGTTTTATTTTCTTCAGTGTTTTTTGGGGTCCCCTTTAGTAGGCTCTTTACTCATTTTTCATGATTTTCTTGTGTCATTCTTATTTCTCTTCCCAATTCTGCCTCCACTTCTCTTACTTGATTTTCAAAATCCTTCTTGAGTTCCTCCATGGCCCATAAAGAATTAGTATTTTTCTTGGAGGCTTTTGATGCAGGAGTTCTAATTCTGCTGTCTTCCTCCTGCTTCATGCCTTGATCATTTTTGTGCCCAAAAAAATGATTTTGTGGTCTGTTTGTGCTTCCTCTGCATGCTCATATTTCCAGCCAATTACTTGACTTTTGTGCTCTTTTCTGTAGTAGAACTCTGCTTACAGAATGGAGAGACCTTTGTCTCAAATCACGAGGGTTTTCCCAGATATTGGAGCTATTTGGAGGGCTTCCTCTCTACAGGCCCCACTACCTCTGGCTCACTGGTAACACACCTCAGGGCCACCATCCAAAACCTTGATCCAGATCTAGGCAAATCAAAGCAAGATTGATTACCCTCTGAATGGGTGCCTGTTCCACCTACAATCTACAGGCCAAGAGCTCCTAAGGTGGCCATGTTGTGTACTCACTCCTTCGCCAAGTCTTCTCACCCTGAGGGCAGGGGCCAGACCATGCCCATCCATTCTCCTCTTCCCTCTGTTCCAATAGAGTTCCACACTGACATTTTACTCCATCTTTGGTGTATATGCATTGAGAAGCCTGGAAGCTGCCCCAGCTCGTGGTCATTCACTCTCCTGAAGTCTGCTCCTAGCCTCTGCTTGTATGGGTGGCCCTGGGGCTGGAACCATGTGGCTCCTGCAAGACTGACTTTGGCTCCCAGCAAGTTGCCATTGACCTTTCCTGTCTTCCTGCCAGGCTATCTTCAGTGGGAGATTTTTCTCTCTGTGTCACTTTGTGGGTTCTGTAGCTTTAAAATTTGTTAAGAGTCATTTTTTTTCCAGGTATTGGGATTGTTTAGAGCCTGAGACCCTGCCAAGTTTGTCCTTCTACTATGCCATCTTGGCTACACCTGTTATTGCTTCATTTTTTTAATTTGCCAATGATCAAAAATAAAAGCCAGGAGATTGAAGAATAGAAGACATGGAAATCCAGATACTCTTTAGAAACCACGAACCAAAGACCTTGTGATTTCTCTCAACCTGGAGACATAGATATAGTTATAGTTCTGACCATAAGTGATAACTGATGTAATCCAGCAACATTATTCCCATTACCCACCCAGAGGCTTCTGAAAAATTAAAGTCTTTGGTTTGCTGAGGGTATATGATTGCAAACCTGAAGCCTGATGCAGGGTTATGCTAGAAAATGTGTAACAAGCACCTATAGGGAAAAAAAAATAAAACAAAACAAAGACTTCTTAAAAATCAGAGGTGTCTAGTAGTAGACTGGGCTACCTTGAGGGAGGAGGTGAAGGAAGAGAATAAGAATTTATATTGCACCTACTAGATTCCAGACACTGTGCTCAACACTTTATAAATATCATCTTATTTGAATCTCATAACTCTGTGAGGTAAGTGCTGGTATTATTCCCACTTTACAGCTGGGTAGACCAAGGCAAACAGATGTTAACTCACTTGCTCAGGGTGATACAGGCATTAAGCACCTGAGGCTGGATTTGATTCCCATTTTTTTTCCACTTCAGGTTCAGTGCTCTCACCAGCTTTACCCTTAAGGGACCATGTTGGGTTTGACATTCCTATGGGGCATGCAGCTTTTCAACCATACCCTTTAAGAGGGAATTGTATACTGAGGAGCCCACATACCATAGGACTGGCAGAGATGGTTTGTTGAGTCTTGCTGAGTTTCTCTGTTAGGTTTGCTCAGTAAGGCCACAGAAAGTTGAAGGCCAGAGAGAGAATGATGGAATGCTGGGGTCCATAGGGAGAACCATCCAAGTTGTCCCAGTTTACAGATGAGAAAACTAAGTTACTCAGAGGGGAAGTGGTTTGCTTAGAGATGGACCATAATGAAATTGACAGAATGCTGACCTTGGAATACCTTGGTTCAGATCCTGTCATAGACACTTACTGGCTGTGAGTCCTTGGGCAATTCACTCAACCTCTCTGAGTTTCCTCATACACAAAGTGGGTATGGCAATAGCACCTGCTTCATAGGGTTATAATTATGATTAAATGGGACAATGTATATCAGATGCATAACTAACTTCAAAGAACCATGTAAATGTTTTTATTATTTTTCTTTGGTTTGGGGCATTTACCACTTTTATTCTTTTTTTT
>JAQQSU010008695.1:0-12881 GCA_028627135.1 Pseudochirops cupreus
GAGAAAATCTGAAACTCAAGGGATCGTGGAACTGAATCTTGTAAACTAAAAGTAAATAAACAAGTCATTGAAAAAAAAAGAAAAAGAAAAAAGAAAAGGCCCTTCTCTTCACCAATGCTATCCCCTCTACTTGTACCCTTCATTCTTTTTCTTCTTGTCGGCTCTGAAAGGAGGATGGATGCCTTTACCGCCCCTCCTACTCCTTACTCTCTAACTTTCAGTTTCTTCTTATTTAATGACTCCCATTCCCTGATGCCTATAGGCATGCCTAGGTCTTTCTTATTCTTTTTACAATTTGTAATAAATAAAAATAATAAATAAATAATAATGAAAAAGAAACCATTCGCAACTTGCCTTGAGAACAAATCCTAATGCTGCGAACTCCACAACTACCGGCGGTTACATTTAACAGTTTAATTCAGAAACTAGTTCTTCAAGCCTTAAGCAGAAACGCCTTCCTGTGTGAAGAAAAGGACATTCAAATAACCCCAAATTATTCTGCACTTGTTATAAAAAGTAGAGGGGGGGATTTTGAACAACGCATTTCAAAGGTCAGGGGAGCTTCAGATATAGCCTCGGCTGAGCTGTCCTGCGAATCTGAACTTAAACATACCTGACAAAGAGGGACATTCAATAACAAAAATGGTTAAAAGATTTCTGGAAAGCAAACTAGAACTGAAGAGGCTGTCTCTTGGATGCTGCAAACAACAGAAATACGGTAGGATTGGAAAAACGCAGACAGCAGCAACAGAGTTCCTACAGAGAGATAAGTGAGAGATTTCTGTCTGAATGTCCATAAGGACACAGGGATGAAGGAAGAAGTCTTGAAGAGGTAACAATGAAGAGAATGGCAGTGGGCATGATGTTCAGAACTTGGAGACACACTGCCTACAGGTGAAGGCTTCTGTCATGGGACTACATTACAATATGAGAAAATACACAAAGAGATGAGGGGAGTAAGGGGACAGAATCATGTGCTAGGATCAAATAAACGGCTAGCAATGAAGGAAAGGTGGAATCTGTGTCCTCAGAAAGAGAAAAGTCTAAAGAGGAGTGGTGAGGAAGAGGTGAATGGAAAGATTAAAGATTGGGAAGGAGGTAGAGCCTTACTTAGGATATGGGAGGGGGTTCCACTGATAAATGATCCCATGGGTAAAAGGAGATTACGACCTTACACTGTATGCGTCCTAGTTGATTTGGTGCTTCAAAAGTCTACTTTTTCTGGGATGGGGGACACCATAACCCCTGCAGCTAGGACACCATGGAGTGGGAGACCATGGACGCAGGAAGATTTACAGGAAAAAGTAGAAAAAAAAGGGTGAACAAGAGAGGGTATAGATGAGTGGTGGGCTGTGTAATCAGGGATGTTGTGGGGGAAAGGTCCTGTTTTGTTTTGTTTTTGTTTTTTTTCTGGACACCTGCATTAATTGACATTGTTCTCAAAGTGAAGCACAATGGAAAGGGGGAAACTATGGGGAATCCCAATCAAGTAGTGGAAGAAAGCATATGGAAGGGAGATCATAGAATGGATACCTTGGAAGTTTTAATTGCATAAAGAATGCAGAGGAGAGAGAGAGGCTAGATAATTACGGGGGTCATGAATCAGAGAATAAAGGTCTATATTAAACTGAAAGGGAAGATGGATAATGACAAGAGTGAAAGTAATCTTTTTTGGGGGAAGGGGCATAAAATACAAAATTTAAAAACTAAGAAATAAGACTAGCTGAAAGAGGGAAGAGGAAAGGGGAAAATACAATGAGAAGGAGAGATTGGGTGAGAAGACAACCAGTGGGACACAGGTCTACCTTTAAAAAACATTTAAGGAAATGAAAAAAGATGCATAAGTGTGGATGCAACTTCCTCTTAATCACAAGCAAAGGTGGAAATATCCAGTTTCCTAAATGGCAATTACAAAACCCTATAAAGCCAGGTTTAGCGGGGCTGATAATATAACTTAACTGGTTGTAAATCTTTTTTTTCCCTCACCATACTTTTTTTTGTTGTTGTTCAGTTGGTACTCTAAGAACATTCAAGTTCCTGGATGACAAGCCAAATCTGGGTTCTACAATTTCTGAAATAATCATTACTTATTCATTTGCTCCTAATTTTTTATATTTTTTCTTTTTTTTTCTTGTTATAAAGTATTTATTCAATAGTTTTATTCATCAAATGGGATATAATGATGTCACATTAAGCAGCTGAATTATTCTTATACATTTAGGTACCAATGTGTACATATAACAAATCCTACCAAGTGACCCCGTGTATTTGAATTCATGTTATTTCAAGTTATAATTAAGCAAAATATGGTCACAGGTTCCAGTGCAAATCTGAATTATTTCACCACTCTACAGGATTCAGGGATTCAATATTTGCACCAATCAAGAAACAGCCATAAACCTGTTAGCTTTTTTGATGTTGTTGTGATGATCAAATGAGATGATTTTTGTAAAGTGCTTGGCATATGGTAAGCACATAATAATTGATTAATTCCTACATTCCTGTTCTTTTCAGGACCCAGAGCTTGAGAACTGAGAAATTACTTTTCTTTATTTTTTTGGATTAACTTTCGTTTATTTTTAGTTTACAGCATTCATTTCCACAAGGTTTTGAGTTACAAATTTTCTACTCATCTTTCCCCTACCCACCACCCCAAAACAGCAATCCCAGTGTATAACTGCTCCCCCAATATGCTCTCTCCTATATCCTCCCCTATTCCCCATCACCCCTCTGATGTTCTGATAGGGCAAGTTGAATCTCCCTACCCTGGTGCCTATATATCTTAGTTCCCAGTTGAATGTATTTAATTCCACACACACACACACACACACACACACACACACACACTCACACACACACACACACACACACACACACACACACACACACATTTAACATTTGATTTTAGAACTTTAGAACTTTAAATGCTAGATTCTTCTCCTTCCTCTCTCATCACCCACCTCCACTGGAAAGACAAGCAATTCAATACAGGCTGTACATGTGTAGTCACGTAGAACATCTCTGCAATGGACATACTGTGAAAGACTGACTATATTTCTCTCCTTTCTATCCTGCCCCCCACTTGTTCTATTCTCTATATTGTCTCTGTCCCTTTACAGAAGTGTGTGCTTCTAACAACCCTCCCTCCCAACCTGCCCTCCCCTCCATCATCCCCCCTTTCATCCCCTTTCCCCCTACTCTTCTGTAAGGCAAGATACCCAATTTAGAGTGTATGTCATTCCTTCCCTAAGCTAAATTCAATGAGAATAAGGTTGACCCATTCCCTTTTGCTTGCCTATTCTTCCCCTCCATTGTAACAGTTATTCCTTGCCTCTTCTATATGAGATGATTAACCCCATTTTGTCTCTCCCTGTCTCCTGTCATTCTTTTTGTCTCCCATCTCTCAATTATACCTTTTTAAAATATCATCCCTTTCTATTCAATTGATCCTGTGCCCTCTGTCCATGTGCACAGTATGAGGACAGTTGAAGGGAATATATATATTCTCTTCAACTGTCCTCATACTGAGAAAAGTTTTATAAGTTACAATGATCATTTTTCCATCTTGGCATGTAAATAGTTCAACTTTGACAAATTCCTTATGATTTCTTCTCCATGTTTACCTTCTCATGCTTCTTGTGTTTGAATGTCAAGTTTTCTATTCAGTTCTGGTTTTTTCATCAAGAGTGCTTGAAAGTCCTCCACCTCATTGAATAACCATGTTTTCTCCTGAAACGCTATACTCAATTGTGCTGGGTAGGTGATTCTTGGTTTTAATCCTAGCTCCCTTGATCTCCAGAATATCATATTCCAGGCCCTTCAATCCCTTAATGTAGAAGCTGCTATATGCTGTGTTATTGTGATTGTATTTCCACAGTATTCAAATTGTTTCTTCTTGGCAGCTTGTAATATTTTCTCCTTGATCTGAGAACTCCAGAATCTGGCTATAACATTCCTAGGAGTTTTCTTTTTGGTACCTCTGCTTCCAGAGTGGAGATAGCTGTGTCCCCAATTTCTGGGGTTTTCAAAGCTGTTGTCAGAGCTATGAGGAGGGTGCCCTCTCTAAAACCACCACAAGCTCTGGCACATTAGCATTCATCATCCCAGGATCACCACCCAAGACTGTGACCCAGATCCAAGCAGGTCAAAGCAAGAGTAATTACCCTATGAATGGTCACTTGGTCGCTCTACAATCTATAGACCAGGAGCTTCAGAGGCAGTCATGTGGCAGCAGCTGCATCTGCCTTGCCACCACCACCTCTGCTGTTGTGCGGGCAGAGGCCAGACTGCATTCTTGTCTCACTCAGTTCCATTAGAGTTCCCTACTGACCTTTTATTTTCTTTTTGGTGTTTGTGGGTTGAAAAGTCTGGAAACTGCCACAGTTGCTGATGATTCACTCTCCTGATATCTGTTCTGACTGGTCTGCGTCACGAGTCTGAGCTGGTGTTGCTCACATGAGATGGCGTTCAGCTCCCAGCCCTGTGTGATAGACTCCTCCTGTCAGCCTGCTAGGCTGCCTTCAGGGGAGATTTGTTTCTTTCTGCCCCTTTGTGGGTTCTGTAGCTTTAAAATTTATTTAGAATCATTTTTTTTGCAGGTATTGGAGGTGGTTTGAGCTGGGGACCAAGAAAGTTCCTGCTTTTATTCTGCCATCTTCACTCTGGCCCTGAGTTGCTAGTTTTTTAAAAAAATATTCCAGAACAATTTGAAAAAGAATGTGTATATGCTATTCATTCAATTTAATTGTTTCCATACATCTGATACCAATTTATTATATGCCATTTGGATCTGTTATTGTTTATTAACAATGTTTTAATTTAATTTGTCACCTTCTGAAAAAGGATTATTGAAGTCTTTTGGTGTATTGTTTGATGTCTATAAATTGAGAATTATTACACATTTTTGTTCTTTTTTATAATAATGCAAACTCCTTCTCATCCTCTTTCTATATTTATTATTTTAAATTCCATTTTATCAGAACAAATTACTGCTACTCTTTTTTTAAAATTTGCAGCTGCATGATAAATTATAGTTCAACATCTTAACTTCATTTTTGATTTGTTATTTTTTTAAAAAGCAATTGAGTTTTCTTTAAGTAACATATTGATTAGGTTTCATCCTTGATGTGTTCCATATTTTTTCTTCTACAGGAGAATTCATATCATTTACATTTATTATAATGGGCAATATATTTATCGTTTTGTATTTTCTTCTTGTTATTAATATTGCACATATGGAGTGAACTCTACTTAGCATCCTATATCTCAAAGTGACTCATTTGTACTGTGGAGGGGAAAGAAAGAGTGATTTACTATTGCCTTTGCAACTTGTCAGACAAGGAAAGATGCTGTGTGTAAGCACAGTGACAGATGTCACTATCATTGACAAGAAGGAAAGGGAAGGACCTATTCTACCACACTTCCAAGGGGAAGGAGACATCAACTGAATTCTTCAGGCTGGGTCAAAATACAAGGTATGGTTCTGCAATGTAATAGTTTCTCTTCATTGTAATTCTTCATATTGAGACTGAATGAATGAACACTTGTTAGAGATGTGGAAGCTAGAATTATTTCTCAAGTAGGACCTAAACTAGAAGTCACTGAAAATGCATTTAAACTGTGAGAGGCTATGATTACATGCAATTCTTTGATTTCTTGTTTTTAGGTATGATATTATTATTAATAAAATAGATAATTGTATCTGTCATTTACACAGACATTTAAGCTTTTCAAGGAACTTTACATTCATTATCTCATTTAAGCCTCTGAAAGATAGATACTACAGCTATTATTGTCTCCATTTTATAGATTTGGTAAAAGCCCAGAAATTTTAAGCGGCTGCCTCATGACCACACAGTGGACAAATATGGGAGGAGGCAGAATTTAAAATCAATTACTCTTAACTCCAGTTACAGATACCAAAAACTGAATACCTGAAAATGAGTTCAACAGGGAGATTTGCTTTTCACCCTAGTTACCTAGACTAAACTACTAAGTAGAAGTGGTCCAAAATCAGCTTGTAAACACTTTGAAGAAAAAATTGTTATTCTTTCTATGTCAGCATTTCTACCTCAGAAATCTATAAATGCACATATCAGGAAAGGATTTTTGTTTTTGTTGATCGTCTAAACAAAAAAGTGATGAAGAAAATGTGCATAAGGCAAATTTAATTTCCAAGGGACTGATGAGCATCTCCCATCACCCACCCCTAGATCTACTTCTTGCAAATTTCCCAGAATTTTGGGTTTGGAGTTAATCCCCTAGGTGCATTTGGAGTCAAGAGAAATGAGCTTGAATTTCATCTGGACTCTAGCTGTATGACCAGAGACCAGTGACTTTTTACCTCTTTAAGACTCAATGTCTTCATATATAAAATGGAGATAATCATAGCCCCTCTCTCACAGGGTTGGTATAAGCCTCAAATGAGAAAATGTTTGCAAAGCTCTTTCTAAACCTTCAGCAATTATTATCGTTATTTTCTCAGGTTTTTTCCAAGGGCATTCAAAGAAAGGTGATACTGAACCCATGATCCTGCTACTCACTTGTCTTAAATATTCTATGAAGTTTTACAGAAGTGAATTAAATGACTGCTACTGTAATTGAGTAAAAATGTGGTGCTATCAGCTCATGTTCTGGAGGCTCATTACAAACCTCTTTAAGGTGGATCCAATAGGAGGAAGTTAGATGCAGATGACATAGACTGCATCTCCTCTTCTCCCCCATTTTGTATTTTTTCACTCAATTTTTATATTTTATAAGGTTTTTTATTTCTTATACTCTGGTGATTATGAGTATTTTGAATGGTGGTATATATGTTTTTATAATAGTTCCTAAATTTTTATGAATTGATTTATACTGAAAGTTGGCAGATCAACCACCTTCCTCAAATAATTTCAACTATCTAACTTCACCACCAAAAGAATTATGCACCAGATGTAGAGCACTTACAGATACACCCACAGAAGTCAAAATCCTTGAGAAAGTAAAGCTTCTATAAATTAGTACTGAAGGGATGTCTTAATTAGAGTTCTCCATCAGGGCTTTTTAACAACCGGGCTCCAAGTATCAGCAGCAGGAGGACAATCAAACTCAACCTAATACTTGGGAAGCCTTAAATTCCATGATAGACACAGAAAGGATAAAGAAGGAATAAATTAATGTATAGCCCTCAAGTTTGAAAATAAAATTAATAATACTGTAAGAGAAGTAAGAGAGAAGAAAGAAAAACTTCTTAGAAAAAAGATCCAGAAAATTAAAATGAGTTACAACTAGCAGATGAATGAGACAAAACAAAGGAAGATTTCATATCACTGCACTAGCTGGGGGATAAAGAGGACAAGAGAGTCTAAAAACTATAACTAAATTAAAGGAAAAAACAATTAATGATTTAATTATAATTCAGAAACTAGGGAAAGGACATGAAAAAGCAATGGAGAATGGAAAATAAATCAAGAGAAATAAATAGCATCAGAATAATTAAGGGGAAATTAATCTCAGGAATGAAATACTAATTTAAAAAAAGATGTCTTTTTAAAATAAAAACTAAAGGAACAAATAGAAAAACCAATATACAAGACTTTAAATATTGATGTAAGAAACATTAACACAAAATGAGAGAGAATTGATGGATAAGACAATGGACAATGGATAAGAAAAAAGGCTCCCAAATCTGTTGTTTACAAGAAACTATCTGAAAAATTTGAGACACATAGAAAGAAAGAGAGAAGCAATTTTTCTTCATTAATGTTTCATTTCTTTCTTTCTCTGAGATTCAATCCCCTTTTGTTGTAAATTGGAATTTTGCCCTTGGATAACTAGCTCTTATGCCTCCCCCCATTATTTTGCTATTATTTCTAATTTATATTAAGTGCATTTAAGTAGATAAATATATTCTAAGACTCTTTTCTCTTTTGCATTAATCTAACTAAAATTATTATTTGATGATTTTTATTACAATAATAAGAGGTTATATATTTTCTTTCTAAAATGCATAATTATGAAATCTTTGTTAAGGAACTAAAAAGCTGAGGGGCACAAGTGACTTTTAAATCAATGTTGCTGATAAAAGACTATGAATTTGGGGGTGGTGATTATCTTCCTTCTCAAAGACACCCTAAATGATATCACTATGTTGGGGTCAATATGTAGTGTGTCAAACTATGGATGAATTTGAGTTCACAAGGGTCTACCACAGGTAGACCTCTCACATTCTTTTGAAGTACTGTAATTATGCTTTGCTTACAGAGTACAGTGCCTTCTTTGGTGCAGGCACTGACTGCTGGACAGTCTTGTGCCAGTGTCTCCCGTATCTCACAATTTATTCCAAAGTTCTTCAGAGACATCTAGAGAGCATCCATGTAATGCTTCTTCTGGCCTTTGCATGAGCACTTTTTTTGTGTGTGCATTCTCCATGAAATGATCTTTTAGGCAAACATCTTAGACGTTAGAACCACAAGACCAGCTATCTGGAACTGCATTCTATCTATATGCATCTATCTATGATCTTTTCTCTATAAGCTTATTTTATGCAGAATTCAACAAAAAGGTGTTGGTTGGCAAAAAAAATTCCTACTTTTCTGCCAGATGCCAAGGCTGTATGGTTATAGTAGAATTTGCATGGTATACTGTTTTGTCAGAGTTACCATAAAAACTGAAAGATATTTCTTTTGAGCATGAGTTACATAGATTAGTGGCCCATTTTATTTCAATTCATGTATAATTTTCAAACCTAAAACCTAAAAGTGACTTACCATAAATACTATGCATGACTGATTTTTATAAACAATTGACGATAAAATCAATATTCAGCATGGTGGGATATGATGGAGGTGAAGCATAATCACTACTTTTAGAGCTTTCTTACATTCCCCATGGTATTTGTTCTTGAGTAAGGTTCATCAAACACAGCTCACGTGTTTTGATACAAAATAGGTTGAGACACAAAGAAGACAATATTGAAAGATGATCTCTCTCTATTTGTATATGGTTCCAATCCTTTCCATGATCACCTCTCAAGGGGAAATAGAAATGCCACAGACAGAAAGAGTCTTGGTTGGGTAGATTTAACAGAGCTTTTGGGAAGGTATGGAGGATATCTTAATGAAGATATTCTAACAGAGGACTAGACATTTTCTTGCCTAAGACAGAAACCTTAGTGAAGACAGAGAATAACTGCATTGCCCAGCATGAGAAGCACATATTATTCCATACTCATTTTGCCTGGGAATTAATCCAACAGCAGTAGCACCAAAAGTATTATAAATATTGGTAACTTCCTATGTGACCTCCTTTCTACTAACATGCTAAGTAGTAGGGAGAAAATCTTTATGTCTCTGGCAACTGGTGAATTTCTATTGGGCCTTCTGGTAAATGGATTCATAGTTCTGGTGCATTTCATTGACTGGATCAAGAGGAAGAAAGTACAACCAAGTGATCTCATCCTGGTCAGTGTGGCCATCTCCAGAATTGGATTATTGAGTACATTGCTATGGAAAAGCTATGCAATTGTAATCTCTATTGATGTACCCACCCAAATAAGAACAATTGATATCTTCTTGGGAATGACTCAGATTTCAAATATTTGGTTTGCCACTATCCTCAGCATCTTCTACTTTTTGAAGATAGCCAACTTCTCTAATCCCTTTTTCCTGTGGATGAAATGGAGAGTTAACAGGTTAATCTTCACGCTTCTTATAGGGTCCTTGATTATCTATTTTACCATAGGCTTTGCAATGATAGAGAGAATGAATTATTACCGTGGTGGCCTCTTTAGTAGAGAAAAGGAGAGGAATGTGTCCCAGGAGATCCAAGTGAATAAAAGTATATTCCTCTTGTTTCAGGTTCTTGGTGGCCTTATGAGTCTTATTCCTTTTGCTATGTCTACAGTATCCTTCTCCCTACTCATCCTCTCCCTGTGGAGACATACACAACAGATGCAAGTTAATGCCACAGGTTCCAGAGATCCAAGCACAGAAGCCCACATTTGAGCCATGAAATCTGTGTCCTCCTTTCTCATCCTCCTTTTGTTTTACTGTATTGGTATTTTTTCCCATTTCTGGAGGAACTTAGAGGACAATAATAAGCTGGTTTCCATGGTGAGCATGCTAATCATGTTGCTCTATCCCTTTGGCCACTCAGTAATCCTGATTCTGTGGAATAGCAAGCTGAAAAAGGCTGCCCTGACAGTGTTGATAAGGTGCTGCCAAAGAGAAAGTCACCTACAAGCTCTTTAGATACCTTTGAGGATCATCTGGAATTTTCAAGGGGCACAGAAATCACACCGGAGTCCCTAAAGAACTTTGCCAAATTCTTGCATTATCTGTAGTAACAAGTTCAGTGAACTCTGATTCAAAGCATAGAAGATTTGGGTACAATACTCAACTCTGTCACTTGCTGTCTGTATGACCACAGATGGCTCTCTTAAGCACCGGGATCTTTAGAATCCTCATCTGAGGAATAGTGACAAGGCGATGATGATGATGATGATGATGATGATGATGATGATGATGATGATGATAATGATGATGAAGAATCCAATCCAAACCATGGACATTGTATTCCAATTCATACTCAACTTTTGGGATTTAGGCTGCTGAAGGGTGAAGGAAAGACCATCATGACTAACTGAAATCTGGTTCAGCACACCCAGTTCAACCCAGTCCAGTCATCTTCATGACATACTTCTACATATTTTGCTCTCTTCCCCTTCTCCTCTCTCTGCCTGTGATTCAGGAACAGTTATCTCATCATCATTAGCACTCTATCCTGGAAAGGATATATCAATCAATTTCGCTATGATGCCAGTAGCCAACCCTGTAGCTTACTTGACAAAAACACACTTTTATGGCAACATTACCCTATATGTACTCTCTACCCCATTATAATGTAAGCTATTTGGGGGTAAGGACTTTTTAAATTTTAATATTTCTATATCTGATGCTTTCTAGAGTTCCTGACACATATTACTCTTTTCATTTTTAAATGAAATTTTATTTTATTTTCACATCTATATTGTCTTCCTCCCACCTCATCATACCCTCAATTAGGAGAGCAAGAAAAAACAAACTCGTCATACAAACATGTATAGGTAAGAAAAAATAATTTCTATATTGACCAAGTTAAAACAAAGTATGTCTAATTCTTTATCCTGAGTCTTTCACTCCTTCATCAGATGATGGGCAGCATATTCATTGAGTCCTCAGGAATTAGGGTGATCATTGTGTTGCTCAGACTTTCTAAGACTTTCAGACTTGTCTTTATAATATTGCTATTATTAAAAATGTTCTGAATAAATGTTTTTTCTTCCCATTCATTCCTTCAAGCATTACTACATTCAAGGAAGCTCTGAAGTTTATGCTTATCAGGAAGTCTCACTTCCCTAGAAAGAAGAATGGATTCCAGTGGTGTCATACATGGTGAATTCCAAATCCCTCTTACTCAATCCAAGAGTTTGGATTCTGGAACATAGGTCAGGAAGCTCTCTCCCAGACCATGTAAAGGCATGCCTGCCTTTGATAGGTGCTTCTGTGCAAGTCAGCAGCAACTTTCCCTTCTGTGGGGTAAATTGGGTAGTTTCTTCCTCACATCCTTGCTACACTATGGAGAAATGAAGTGAGGCAGAGGAAGCTTTGAAGATGGAGAGAGGGCAAAAAATGGATGGGTAGTTCTCAAAGCTCACTTTCATATAATATGGAAGCAGCAAAGTTAGTGCTCCCAAATGGGAGTCTGACCACTTGAATCTCAACCTATCATCTTGAGCTCCCTTGGTGTAGTCAGTAAGACACCGGTGGTCATATGCACATTTCATGGGGGAGGGGTAACTCAGATGGCTCTAAAGCTCCCAACTATGAAACCTCAACCAGTTGATTGGAGCATACATCAAGCTGGTCAGAGAATCCTAGGTGTCATAGATTTTTTTACCTCTTCAGGAAGTGAAATTGGCATAAAAGTTACTATTATTGTTCTACTTGTGGCTTTCACTATCTAGAAGGGAGACATTTTTTTCTTTTTCTTTTTTTCAGAATAATTATTGCTGACATTTATATGTTGAGGGCCAGTCTCTAACCTGGTGCATAAATGGAAATCTGGTCCAGGATTTCTCCCAAGCCAGCTCCCCTTGAAGGCTATATTATGTCTTAAGATTGGCTCACCATCTCTTCCTGACTTACAGGAGTTTAGGACGTGATAACCAAGCAGTGACCCAGACATAGATGCATGCAAGGGAACAAAGGTATTAAAACACATGAATTTATGTTAAGTGAATAAGGACATTAAAACATACAGATGTGCATAAATGAGCAAGGACATTAAACATTTTCTCATGGGAATGTAAAAGATAATTGCTTTACATTCATTATATAAACCTTGCTCTCTGATAATAAATTGGAACTGCTATGACAGAACCTGCCTGGCTCATGTCCAATCATTCCACACTCTTTGATTTGGTCCATGCCCATTTTGGTGCAGGCATCATTTATATAGTGACTTGTAGTTTATAAAGTAATGAAATTCTTTCAAAAAGACTGTTTTTACTTTTCTTTGCATTCCTAACCCTTAGCACAGTGCCTCGTACATAGCAAATAATTAATAAATATTTGTTGACTGTCGAAACATTATACCATTTGATTGTAAGAATAGCATTGAGTTAGTTAATGTGGGTGTGATTGTTGTATGGATGAAAAAAGAGATACAGAGAGGCAAAATAACTTAGAATCATAGATTTAGAACTTCCTGAATGTTTAGAGATATCTAATCCAATTGTTTGAAGAAATAAGTTGAAAGAAATTAAATGACTTGTCCAAGGTCACACAACTAGTAATTAGTAAAATTGTGGTTTCAGATTCTTCTCTTCTTCTTCTTTTTCTTCTTCTCCTTCTTCTTCT
>JAQQSU010008696.1:0-12881 GCA_028627135.1 Pseudochirops cupreus
GGAGCTCAACGGCTGCCCAGAGTCTCATCTGGCCAAATCACACAACTCTTCTCAAAGTGAGCCCCAAACCAAAACCTCACATCAGGGCATATATATAGCCTTCTCCTGGCTTGGAGAATGTCACAGCCCTCTAGACCCACTGCCCAATCACAAAGCTACAAGGCACGGGCATTCCTAGAAAACAAGCCTGGTGCCACAGGATCACCGTGATCACATTCAGCCTATTAGGGAACAGAGTATACTTTCAAATATCTGAGGGTCCTCAGAGTCACATAGCCACTTTAGTAAAGGGCCTAGAGGCAGGGAAGATCTTCAGATTCCCATAACAGAAGCCTGGAAACTGCCATACCTGCCAGTGATTCAGTCTCCTGCAGTCTGCTGTGGCCAGTCTGGGCTGTGAGTCTGCGCTGTAAGTCTGGTCTGGTGTAGCTCACATGGGTCTGTACTTGGCTCCCAGCCCAGTGAAATACACTCTTCCTGTTGGCCTGCCAGCTGCTTTCAGCAGGAGATTTGTTTATCTCTGTCGCTTTGTGGGTTCTGTAGCTCCAAAATTTGTTTAGAGTCATTTTTTTTTTTACAGATATTAGAGGTGGTTGGAGTAGGAGATCTAGCAAGTTCCTGCTTTTACTCTGCCATCTTGGCTCTGCCCCACCCCACTCCTCCCAGTCTATGTCTTGTATACAATAAGAGCTTAAAAATGGTAGCAATGCTGATTTGTCTGGCTACCTGTGTGATCACTCTACCACTTGGTGCTCTGGGAATGTTAGCCCACTACAATCAGCTCAAATGGGGGTCAGAGGTAAGGTAGAGGCTGAGGCTGGGGCTGAGGCACAGGGGAATTTTTTGTCTCCTCTTCTACTTATTCTATGGCATATAAAGCTGGCTGTTATTTTCTAGCTAGCCACTGGGGCAGCAAGTGGAATGAGTTTCTGCCAGGTGATACCTTCTAGGTGCTTCAGTGGCTTCTGGGTGAATTCCTAGCTCAACTCTTCCATCAGCCCCTATATACAAGAGCTATTGTCAATTTTATAGTGACCAAGAAATCTTCCTAGTACTGAGGACTGAACCCTTCAGGATCCTACTCAAATACTTCAGTATCTTGAAGCAAGGAGACTAATTAGAAGGCTATTGCAATAGTTGAAACAACAGGTGATGAGGGCCTGAACCAGAGTGATGATTGTATGAAGGGGATTTATATGGGAGATGATCTCATGGTAGAAATGACAAGATTTGTCAATGGATTGGATTTATGGACTAAGCAAGAGTGAGAAACTGAAGAAAACATAGAGGGCATGAGCCTGGATGACTAGGAGGATGGTGATGCCCTTAATAGTAATGGAGAAGTTGAGAAGAGAGAAGGTTTTGGGGAAATGATGATGAATTCTGTTTTGGACACGATGAGTTTTCTCTTGCCTGTAAGATATCTAGTTTGGGGTTTCCTAATGGCAACTAGTTGGTGATGGGTAGCAAGCTCAGAAGGATGGCTGGATTTAGATACATAAATCTGGGAGTCATCTGAATAGAGATGTTTATTGAACCCATGATGGCCAATGAGATCACCAAATGAGATGTTGTTGTTCAGTCAGTCATGTCTGACTCTTGGTGACTACAGCACGCCAGACCCTTCTTTCCTCCACTATCTCTTGAAGTCTATCCAAGGTCATTTTCATTGTTTCCATGACATTATATATCCATCTTATCCTCTTACATCTTCTTTTTCTTTTGCCTTCAATCTTTTCCAGCAAGACCTTCCAGTGAGTCCCATCTTCTCATTATGTGGTCGAAGTATTTAAGCTTCAGCTTCAGTATTTGATATTTCAGTGAACAGCCTGAATTGATTTCTTTAAATATTGACTGATCTGACCTCCTTGCCATCCAAGTGACTCTCAAAAGTCTTCTTCAGCTCCACAATTCAAAAGAGTCGATTTTACAGTGCTTAGCTTTCCTTGTATTCCATCTCTCACAGCTATACATCTGTTGCTGGTAAAACCATAGCTGTGACTATAGGGACCTTTGTTGGCAAGGCGATATCTGTGCTTTTCAGTATGCTGTACAGATTTACCATAGCCTTCCTCCCAAAGAACAAGCAGAAAGAGAAGGTGACTAAAAGTGCCAAATGTCATAGAGAGGCTAAGAAGGATGATTATTAAGAAAAGGCCATTAGATTTGACATTTAACAGAACATTGGTAACTTTGGATAGACTATTGGATAATTATGTCAAAAGCTAGATTGCAGAAGGTTTAGAAGAGAGTGGGAGGAGAGGGAATGAAGGTAGTATATGGCTTTACAAAGGAGTTTAGCCATGAAAGGTAGGAGAGATATGGGACTATAGCTAATGAGGATGGTAAGAAAAAAGGATGTTTTTATTTTTTTAAAGGATGGAGGAAACATGGACATGTTTGTAGGCAACAAAGAAGGAGCCAGTAGAGACTGAATATTAGCAAAAGAGTGGAATGATAGTGGAGACAATCTGCTGGAGAATAGGGGAAGAAATGGGATCAAGGGTGAATGTAGAGCATTGTCAAAGACTACCTCTTCATCTGAGACCAGAATAAATGAAGAAAGAGTGGATGGGGGGGGGGGGTGAGTTCCTTGAGTGGAATGAGATGAAAAGCAAGGGAGAAGGGGGGAGTTCTCAGTGAATGACCTTATTTTTTTCTTTTTCTGGAAAATATAAGGCAAGGTCCTCAGTTGAGACAATGAGAGGAAAGAATGCTCTGGGAGGCTTAAAAATAGATGAAAACATTTGAAATTGCTATTGTGTAAGTGGGAGAGCTAATCAAATAAAGTCTAGAAGAATTAGCTTGCTGCATTGAGGGCCCAATTAAAATTAATAAATCTGTAGTGAACCCAGTCAACAACTTTGTGATTTTCTTCAGCTCCATTCAGGTATAGTGTGAATAGGAGTGAAAGAGACATATGGTGGGAGTAATCCAAGGTTGGGGCTTGCAAAATCCAAGGTATTATTCGCAATAGGACAAGGGAACAAGGAATTTGAATGTCAAGAGAGTGTAGCATTAAACTGACTTGCCAAAGGCTGAGGTGGAAAAAGGAGGAGAGAGTCCATCCAGTGCAGAGATGATAGCCTGGGAAATAATTGAGCCATGGAGAGTGCACAATGAGGGTGAAGCACAGGAATAGGGTTTTAAGGTAAAGAGAAAGACCAAAAAATGATTGAAGAGTATGATCAGATAAAAGAATTTCAAAATTCATTAAAAACAGAAGTTGAACATTGATGGGTGATGGCAGGGTCAAATATATGATGATTTTTGTGTCTGCCTTAGGTAGAGTGGGGGAAGTAGTCTTGGGAATTGAATAATTTTAGGAACTGAGTTAGTGTAGTTGAGAGAACATTAACTGAGCATGTATGTTAAAGACCCCTAGTATATGGGTAAGAGTTAGGGTAGAGAAAAAGATGGTTAGCTAGGTACCAGAACTCTGTGAGGAAGAAAAAAGAATGTCCAGGGGATTAATAGGTCATGACCACAAAAAACCAGGATCTTGACTAGGAGATAAATTTGCGCAGTGTGACTAAGAAGAAAGGCTGCTGAGTAAAGGTGTCAGACATAATCTGGAAGTGGCAATAGCAACCAAGGTACATTCTGACTCCGCCATAATGATCAGTGAGTCAGGCATATGAAGCAAAGTAGAATTAATGCTGGAAAGGGGAGTCAAGGAAGCAGTGTCATTAAGAGTGGGTCAAGTCTCAGTGAGAACCAGAAGACGGAAGGAGTAAGAAAGGAAAAGTGTAAGATGAAAGGAAACTTGTTAATTATGGAGAAGGCATATCAGAGAATGCAACAGAAAGTACAGGTAGGTCTGGATTGGGACGTTGCTATGGATAAGGTTGAGGGGGACGGAAGTAAGGGAGAAAGCAGCTGGGATTGTGATCCACAGCTTAAGAAGAGCTGAAGGGGTTGCGAGTGAAAAAAAATTTAAGAAACTCTGGTAAACCATGGGGAGTTGGGGGTATGTTAACCACTGAGGAGTGAGTCCAGACAGAGTATTCAGAGAAATGATTAGAGAAAGATCCATTGAAGTATGCATATGATTAGATTATTGGAGGTCCTTCCTTGAAACATGGTAGCAGGTAGTGATATTGGATCCTTTCGGGCTTGCCTAGTAGCAGGAAGATGTATCCTTTTCCATCTCCATGTGGATCGCAGAGCTGGAGATAGTCCTGGTGTACAGAAAGCCAGAACTGTGGGAAACCTTTGTCTATTCCAGTGTCCTGAAAATGTCTCCCCTCAGTTCAAGAAACTTCAGTGGCTTATTAGCCCTTCTAGAATCAAATACAACCATCTATTTGGCAGAGATGTTAATCTTATGCTTATTCAAATGTTATTATTTAATAATTATTATTATATTAAATATAAATATATAATAATTAATTAATTTATATTAAATATTCATTTAAAACCCTCCACGATATGGCTTCAGCCTGTTGTTCCAGGCTTATTACAAATTGCTCCCTGTGGCATGTTACATTTCAGCCAAATTGGTCTACTCACTTGTTACTCCATATTGTATTCTCTTTTGTATCCCTATGCCTTTGAAGAGTCTGCCACCAATGTATGAAATATTCTCTCTCCTAACCTCTGCCTCTCATAATTCCTAATTCTTATAAGAGGCCTTTCCTAATTCTCCAGCTGTTAGTACTTTTTCTCCTCACCCAATTACTTTGTACTTACTCTGCATGTATTTTATATTCTTCTATCATATACATCTAACATATTATTTCCCTGGAGAAGAACATAAACTTTTTGAGAGAAGATTCTGCCTCTTTGTATTGTCAGCACCTAGCACCTGGCCCTTAATACATATGTGTTAAATTAAATTAAAATTTTCCTCCCTTGAAGATCCAAATCAGATGCCCTCATGTCCACAAATTTTTCCCTGATTACTCAGCTAGGATTGGAACCTCCTTCTTTACTGTCTTATCTATCTCTTAGTTTAACCTCTCCCTGTGCATTTATCACATTCTGACTTGTACTTCAAATGGAAGCAATTCATTTCCTGGCATGGTACTGGTAGACTGTCAGGTTTCACAGACATACAACAACGAGGTCCGAACAGCAGCTCTGTAGACCTTCAGATTGGTAGTCAGTCTAATACCTATTCTCTTCCATACTTTCCTTCGGAGCCTCCCAAACTCTGAGCTCCCAAATACTGAGCTAGCTCTGGCAATGCATGTGTCAACCTCATTTATCAATATGTACATCCCTGGAACGTACACCGCCAATGTAAGTGAACTTATCTATGGCATTCAAAGCTTCTCCATTTGTTGTAACCCATGGCTCCATGTATGGATGATGTGGATTCTGAAGATCACCTGGCAGGATAAGGTACCAGATACTGAAGTCCTTATTCAAACTAAACTGCCAAGCATTCAGACTCTGCTTCAGAGAGCATGACTCGGATGGGTTGGCCACATTGTTCAAATGTAAAATGTATGCTTGCCAAAAAGCCTGTTTTATGGAGAACTCACACAGAGCAAACATTCACATGGTGGTCAGAAGAAGTGATACAAGAACACTTTCAAGGGATACAAAGACACTTTCACTCTCAAGTACTTTGGAATTGATTATGTGACATGGGAGCCACTGGCACAAGACTGCTCAGCATGGTGTGCCCACATCAGAGAAGATCCTGTGCTCTATGAGCAAAGTAGAATTGAAACAGCTCAAAGGAAATGCAGGATGTGAAAATCTGGGGAATTCACTGCAAATGTTCACACGGACTATTTGTGCCTGACCTGTGGTAGAACATTCTGAGCTCATATTGGTCTAATCAGCCACAGTTGGACTCATTGAAAATTGATTTTGGCATAGTGATATCCTTTTGGTCCTCTTCAAGAATGAAGGACAACAATCAACCAAGTAAACAACTGTTGGTTCTTGTCTTACTCTTTTATGTTAGCTTCTTGAAGGCAGGTGCTGTTGCATTTTGCTCTTGTGTCCCTAGCATATACACAGACACAATGCCAGTGTCTAAGTAGGTGCTTAATTAATGATCTTGACCAAGGCAATCAGGTATGTTAAGTGCTGGGAATGCAAATGGAAAAGGAAGATGGTTTCTGCCCTCAAGGAGCTTATAATGTAATGGGGGAAGGCATTCTTGATTCCCATTTCCAGGATTAATTACCCTTTGACTCATACCCCTGATTCACCGGTCATTTTGGGAGTCAGAATGCACGTTGGTCCCTATTGCCACTCCATCTCTATCACCATTACTCAGCAGCCTTTCCTCCTAGTCATACTGTGTAAATTTATCTCCCAATCAAGATCCTGGTTGTTTGTGGTCATGACCTATTAATCTCCAGGACATTCTTTTTTATTCCTGAAAGAGTTCCAGTATCTAGCTAACAATCTTTTTCTCTACTTTAACTCTTACCCATATACTACTTTAAAAAATGGATCTGGAAGGTGTGAGGGATTGAAGGTACCCATCTAAGGGGTGTGTTGTCAAAGTCTGTTAAGTCAGAAGCACATCAGGAGGGGAATGAAGGTTTGTCAGCCAGGGTCTCTCTTAAAAATGGAGGTAAGGAAAAATCATTAATGAGAGAACAGGATGGCATAGCAGAGGGATAAGAAGACCACAGGGAATGTGTAATGTTAATGGGAGTTGAAGATCTTCCCCACCCATTAATAGGCCTCGCATGGAGTCCAACAAGAGAAGATTGATTAGGGGAGGCTTGTTTTTCAGGAAGGCCCACACCTATTGTTACTTTGTAATTAGGCAGGGGGTCACACCGGTTGTGATGCCCTCTGACCCTGAAGAAATGTATGTATATTCTGAGGTTATCATTTTGCTTTTGGGTTTAGTCATGGGAAGAGTGTTCAAGTGATATAGCCGGAGGAGACTCTGGGCAACCGTTAAGGAGGCCCCCGACTTTGAAAACCGAGCCTTGGTGCTTCTCTCTCTGAAAACTATGTATGTATGTAATAGTTAAACAATTAGATCGGTCTGTTGATCTGTGATATATGGATTATTTGGTCAGATGGTGAGAAGCCCTGTTTGTTCGTCTTTTAATTTTTTTTTTAATTTTCATAGCAATCTTTTTTTTGTTTTGTTTTGTTTTCTTTTGCTTTTTGGAGGGCAATTGGGGTTAAGTGAATTGCTCAAAGTCACAAGGCTACTTTTTGTGTCAAGTGTCTGAGGCAGGATTTGAACTCAGGTCCTCCTGACTCTAGGGCCGGTGCTCTATTCACTGTGCCACCTAGCCACCCCAGTAATCTTTTTTTTTTAATTAAATGTTATGTTTATTTTTAGTTTACATCATTCATTTCAACAAGATTTTGAGGTACAAATTTTCTCCATCTTTCCCCTACTCACCACCCCAAAACAGCGATTCCACTGTATGACCCCTCCCCCAATCTGCTCTCTCCTATATCCACCCTCATCCCTCATCCCACTTTCTAGTAGGTCAAGATAGATCTCCCTACCCCAGTGCCTGTATATCTTACTTCCCAGCTGCATGTAAAATACACACACACACACACACACACACACACACACACACACACACACACGTATTTATTTATTTATTTAAACATTTGATTTTAAAACTTTGGATTCTAGATTCTTTCTCTTCCTCCCTCATCACTCACCCTTACTGGGAAGATAAGCAATTCAATGTACAATATCAATACAAGATAAGCAATACAATATATAATTCAATTGTACGTGTGTAGCTATGCAAAACATTTCCATAGTGGGTATATTGTGAAAGACTGACTATATTTCCCTCCATCCTATCCCGCCCCCCACTTGTTCTATTTTCTACTTTGACTCTGTCCCTTTTCAAGAGTGTGCGCTTATAACTACCCTCCCCCCAACCTGCCCTCCCTTCCATCATCCCACCTTTTATCCTCTTCCCCCCTACTCTCCTGTAGGGCAAGATACCCTACTAAGTGTGTATGTCATTCCCTCCCTAAGCCAAATTCAATGAGAGTAAGGTTGACCAATTCGCTTTTGCCTTCCTATTCTTCCTCTCCATTGTAACAGTTTTCCCTTGCTTCTTCTATATGAGATAATTTACCCCATTCTGTCTCTCCACTTCTCCTCTCATTATATTCCTCTCTCATCTCTCAATTTCACCTTTTAAGTATCATCCTTTCCTATTCAATTGATCCTGTGCCTTCTGTCTATGTGTATCTATACACATATATACACATACTCACATATGTATTCATACACACATATACCCTCCTATATAGATATACATGTATATACATTTATGTTCTCTTCACCTATCCTCATACTGAGAAAAGTTTTATAAGTTACAATTATCATTTTTCTATGTAGGAATGTAAGTAGTTCAACTTGGATAACTTCATTATTATTTCTTTTCCCTGTTTACCTTCTCATGCTTCTCTTGCTTCTTGTATCTGAATGTCAAATTTTCTATTCAACTCTGGATTTTCCATCAAGAAACCTTGAAAGTCATCTATTTCATTGAATGACCATATTTTCTCCTGAAACATTATACTCAGGTTAGCTGGATAGGTGATTCTTGGTTTTAATCCCAGCTCCTTTGATCTCCGGAATATCATATTCTAAGTGCTTTGATGCCTCAATGTAGAAGCTGCCAGATCCTGTGTTATCCTGATTGTGTTTCCACAATATTCAAATTGTTTCTTCTTGGCTGCTTGTAATATTTCCTCCTTGATCTGGGAACTCTGGAACCTGGCTATAATATTCCTAGGTGTTTTCTTTTTGTGATCTTTTTCAAGCGGTGATTGGTGAATTCATTCAACCTTTATTTTCCCCTCTGGTTCTAAAACATCAGGGCAATTTTCCTTGAAAATTTCTTGAAGGATGATTTCTAGGTTCTTTTTTTGATGGTGGCTTTCAGGTAGTCCAATAATTTTTAAATTATTTCTCCTGAATATGTTTTCCAGGTCAGTGGTTTTTCTAATGAGATATTTCACATTGCCTCCTATTTTTTTCATTTGCTTAGATCTGTTTAATAGTATCTTGATTTCTCATAAAGTCATTTGCTTCCATTTGCTCCAATCTAATTCTGAAGGAATTATTCTCTCCAGTGAGCTTTTGAGATTCTTTTTTTCATCTGGCAAATTTGGCTTTTTAAGGCATTCTTCTCCTCATTGGCTTTTTTGGGCCTCTTTTGCCATTTGAGTTAGTCTATTTTTTAAGGTGTTATTTTCTTCAGTCAGGTTGTTGACTCTTTTCATGATTTTCTTGGATCGTTCTCATTTCTCTTCCCAATTTTTCTTCTACTTCTCTTACTTGATTTTCAAATTCTTTGTTGAGCTCCTCCATGGCCTGTAACCAGTTCATATTTTTCTTGGAAACTTTTGGTGCAGGATTTCTGACTTTGTTGTCTTCTTGCCCTTCTATGTTTTGTTCCTTTTTGTCCCTCCAAAAGTAATCTAAAGTTGGATGGCTATGCTTGCTTTGCTTCCTTTGCTTGCTCATGTTGCCATTCAATTACTTGACTTTTGAGCTTTTTGCCACAGTGTAACTCTGCTTCCAGAGAGGAGAGCTTTATCCCAAATTGCTGGAGTTTTTGCAGCTGCTGGAGTTATTAGTTGGGTGCTCTTTGAAGCCACCACAGGCTCTGGCACCCGGTCACACAACCCAGGACCTTCACCCAAGACAGAGATCCAGATCCAAGCAAGTTAAACAAGAGTGATCACCCATCAGAATGGTCACTTGGTCCCCCTACAATCTCCAGGCCAGGAGCTCTGAAGCAGCCACGTGGAGGTGGCTGCACAGCCACCAAGCCTGAGCTGCTTCTCCCTTCCAAAGGTAGAGGCCAGACCGCATTTTCAGTCCCCTTGTTCCCAAAGTCCACACTGACCTTTCACTTTTTCTTTGGCATTTACAGGTTGATAATTCTGGAAACAGCCATAGCTGTTGGTGATCCACTTTCCCAAATTCTCTCCAGCTGCAGCTGATTGGGGATGCTCTGGGGGTAAAACCTAGGGCTCACATGGGGCTTGGCTTGGCTCCTAGCATGTGCAATGAACCCTTCCTGTCTGCCTGCTGGGCTGCCTTCAGCAGGAGATTTGTTTCTCCTTGTCATTTTGTGGGTTCTGTAGCTCTAAAGTTTGTTTAGAGTCATATTTTATAGGTATTTGAGGTGGTTATTGGGGGAGCCATGGAGTTTTCCTGCTTCTATGCCACCATCTTGGCTCCTCCCCCTGTTTGTTGGTCTTTATGCTATTTTTTCTGCTTGTAATTTCTTCTTTCATTTCCTCTGAAGTTCAGGGTGCTGATTTTCCCCCCCTGAACTAAGTGAATAATATATATGTTTGATTAAAGTAAGATTGTTAACCCCTTTTGAGTTGCTTTCCTTCAGAAAAGCAGATCAAAGAACCTGTGCTAGCAGCCCTTTAGTGAGCTGGTGTTTTTGGTCTTATACTCCCACAGCAGTTGCAAGTAGCATTGCTGTTACAGACTGCTAACGAGACATGGTATTGAAGTTCTAGTCATTGTCCCTCTCTGAGTCTCAGTTTCCTTATTTGTAAAAAAGGAGTGTCTTGGGTTGAATTATTTGTAAGATCTCTTCCAACTCAAAATCCTACAATCTGATGATTTCTATAAGAGATTCTAAGCTCCTTGAAGATGGGATTTTTAATTTTTCATCTTTATAGCCTTAGCACCTAACGGTGCAGTATCATAGCAGACAATTAATAAGTGTTTACTCCCAATTCAACAACATTCAACAGAGTGGAGATCTACATCACTCTGCACATCCTCCTTCCTTTCCATAGCTCAACTGAGGAGAGGTTCAGAGAGCAATCTGGTTGCCAAAGGATCTTGGGAGACGACAGTGCCCCTGTTTCCCCAGTTAGCAATTCATTGGCTCTGCCCTTTGCTGGCTCTCAGTACAGCCTATGGCTTCCAGGACCAGAGTAGCTCTAGCACATCTCATTCCCTGAACAAGATTAATCTCATTTTCCTAGCACAGCTACTAGGGAGGTCACTAGACTCTATTATCTAATGGAGAATTAGATTAAATGATAAATCAGCACTGATTAAGGAGGCATTATCCTCCCATGTTAGAGGAAGTGTCCAAAGCCTTAGGTCTTCAGTCAGGGACTACATCAGAGTGTGTTAGGCTGGAGTATATTTGGGAGGCCAGGACAGGCCTCATGGGTGGCTGTGGGAGATCTGGGGAAAACCAGATGCTCTAGGCCCCAGCTAAACATCCTCTGGACTGAAGCAGGCTCAGCATTGTCTTGTATTTATTTTGTATCACAAATGTCCTGACTTGATGGATAGACATCCGGGTTCAAGTCGTTCCCCTGACACATAGAGGCTGTGTGACTCTAGGCAGGTGTTTTTTTAACCTCTCAGTACCCAAGGCAACTCTGTAAGGCACAGAGAAGACACACTAACGGAGAAAGTTCTTTCTAGTTAGAAACAGCAACAGAAAATTTATTCATATTTTTATATGTACATATAAACTAAATGTATGGTTGGCATCTAAATACAAAGCAGAATTAATCCCAGAGCTCGGAGCTCACAGCTAAATGTTACTACATGCTCTGGAAGAATATCCTTTTGTAGTATGTGCGTGAGCTGACTATGACTCTCCTTGGTTTTTCAAAGGATAACACTGCTGGAGGTTGGACCCCACATGGCATGAAATGATGGAAAGACCCTTGCCTCAAAAGACAGAGAATCTAGGTTTAAATCTTTTTCTGGAATCTCTTATTTATGTGTTACTTAGTTTCCTCGTTTGTAAAATGGGACAGTTAGGCTTGGTGGCCTCTGAAATCTCTTCCAGATAAAGATCTATGACCTATCACCTATTATGCAAAATGAATTTTTGTAGAGAAGCTATTATCCTCTATTTTAGTCTTAATATAATCAGAAAAAAGGGGGGAGCAGTTAATCTGCAGAGATAAAGGAGAAAGCAGCTACTGATAACTGCTCCATGAGGACATCAGATTCTCTGTAGGGTACCATATATATGAAACCCAGAGCATCTGGGTTGGTATTAAGTTAGACTGTTTCATTGTACTTTAGTAGAAAAGATCTGTGTTAAAAAAGAGGGAAAGAGAGCTAGGTTCAGGGGTGTGCAGGAACCAGTTTGGACTGACTTAAGGGAGTCTATTCTAAAATTGTCAGTGTGAGCATTTATATCTCGGAAACAGGCAAACTATACAAATCAGGGCTTGACTTATTGTCTTGTTCATTTTCTAGACTTAAGAAAGCAACAGAGAAAATTCTAATAATACAGATTAAACTTAAATGGTGTCATAGGTAATTTCTCCCCCTGCCCCTCCAGAGAGCCAGTTTAAAAATTTACCAAAGTGCTACTACCCAGTTGAAACCTCTTGGTGGCAAGAACAGTGCAGCTTCAGGGGGTTCATTGTGCACATGGATTTCCTTGTGTTAATGCATTTGGGGGTACAGATGATGAATGAACCCTCTGTATGTTGCCTGAAGTCTTAGGCACAGGGAACAGTGGAGGATTGGTTGATAACTATGTCATAATGTCAGGAAGAGCCTTAGACTCCTTTCACTTCCTTTTCAATTTACCTTCCAGCCTTTTTTTTCTGTGTTTGCCTACAACTTTCCTATCTCCACCACCTTTCCAGCTCCCCATTATGTGTTCTCTTTCCCCATTAGAGTTTAATGTCTTTACTTGTATTATATTCCTAGCACAGTGCCTTGAACATAGAAAGCTCTCAATAAATAATTTCTCTCTCCATTGAAAAGAATATCTATCCACCTATTTACATATTTACCTATTTGCCTATCTACCTATCTATCTACTTATCTATCATCTATCCATCTATCTATCTACCTATCTCTCTATCTATCTATCTATCTATCTATCTATCTATCTATCTACCTATCTGTCTGTCCGTCTGTCTCTCTGTCTATCTATCTATCATCT
>JAQQSU010008697.1:0-12880 GCA_028627135.1 Pseudochirops cupreus
TATGTATGTATACCGTCATTGAAGTCTTTCATGCCACTTCTCTGACAGAAGACAACATTGGTAATACACTGGGAAAGATAGTGAAAGTCCCAAGAGTCAGCAAATGTAGTGTTTTGTGTGAGGAACAAAAAGGAGGTCTATGTCACTAGATCACTGGATAAGTGGAGGGGAGTAAGATATAAGAAAGTTGAAAAAGTAGGAATGGACTAAATTTTGAAAGGTTTTAAAAGAATAGACCACTCTTTCATCTTCACTGCAATATTAAGACCATCCCATGGCTACTATCATTTAGCAAGCTCTCCTCCTTTGAAATTTACTCCATGAATGTTTTGTTTTGTTCAGATTCTTGTCAAAATTATCTGCCACCCTCCTGATTATTGTCCCTCCTTTTTCAAGCAATTTAGCACCTAACAGCCTTCTCCTTCACTAGAACCCCTACCCCTATACTCCACAATTTCAATATGCATATTGATGTCAATCAATTAAACAAGCGTTTATTAAACATCTATCACCAAGCACTCAGCTAGATATTGAGAGGGAAAAAAACGAAAACATGGTTGTTCCTTCCCTTAAGGAACTTTTGGATATAAGGAAACACAATATTAGGATACAAAAGCAAAGGAAATAAAACAAAATACAAAGTAATTTGCGGGGAAGACACTAGTGGCTCAGGGGAGAAGTCAGGAGAGGTCTCGTATCAGGAGATGGAGCTTGACGTTTTGATGGAAACTAGCTTTCTAAAGAAGTCTCAATCTTTCCACATCCCCTCCATCATTTATCTCTTTTTCCTTCAATTTGAAAGGTGTAAAATGATATCTCAAGGTTGGTTTAATTCACATTTCTCTAATCAATAATGATTTAGAAATTTTTTCATATAACTATTAATTGTTTTGATTTCTCCATCTGAATGCTAGTTATGCACATCCTTTGACCAGTTTTCAATTGGAGAATGATTCGTATTCTTCAAGATTTTATAAAGTTCTTTACATATTTGAGACATGAGACATTTATCTGAGTAACTATCTATAAAAAACTTTTTCCAGATTTTCTGCTTTCCTTCTGATCCTGTACATTTGTTTTATCTATACAAAACCTTTTTATTTAATATAATTGAAATTATCCATCTTACACCTCACTCTGCTCTCTATCCCTTGTTTATTGATAAATTGTTCACCTATCCATAAATCTGATAAGTAATATGTTCTATGTTTTTCAAATTTTCTTGCAATGTCTCTGGATCTAGGTCATGTAGTAGAGAAGAGGAGGAAGAGTATTGCAGCCATGGGGGAAACTCTTGGCAAAGTTATGGAGATAAGAGGTGGTATGTCATGCGTGAAGAATAACAACTGGTGTGTGTGGCACATAAAGTGGATGAGGAAGAATGTGTAATAAGCCTGGAAAAGTCAGCAGGAGCCAGACTGCAAAGGTCTTTAAATGCCAGATAGAAGACTGTATGTTTAATCTAGGTGTCACTAGAACTTTTTTAATAATGGAGAGTGACATGATCAGATCTTTGCTTTAGGGATATCATTTTGACAACCATCTGGAGGATTAATTAGAGAAAGCAAAGAACAGAGAAAGGAGGCCGATTAGGAGGCTATTGTGAGAGATATGATTGCCTGGACTACCATGGTAGCTGTATGAGGAGACAGGAGGGGATGAAGGTTAGATGTTGTAGAGAGAGAACTGACATATCACACACAAATTTAACATTGAAGAGTCCACCAAGACTGCTAGATCTTTTTCACATGGACTGCTTTCTAGTCCCATTTTTCCTATTGTGTATCTAATATTTTTTAACAAAAAGTAAGACAATTTTCTACAGTAAGGCTCCATCTTCATTGTTATATTTAACTGACAACAAAGTTCCATTATGTTTATTGTTAATTGACTATAAAAAACAGAAAGCAAAAGTGAGGACAGCAGAACCAAGAGAACTTTGTACACGATTATAGACACATCGTATGTGTGATGACTAACTTTGATAGACCGGGCTCCTCTCAGCAATACAGGTTGGAAGACAACTCCAAAAGACTCATGATGGAAAGGATCTCCACATCCAGAGAAAGAGCTACAGAGTCTGAATGCAGATTGCAGCAAACTACTTGCTCTCTCTCGCTCTTTTGTGTTTTGTTTGGTTTCTTCTTTCTCATTGCTCACTCCATTGGTTATAATTCTTTTTTACAACTTGACTAATGTTTAATGTGAAAGTATTTACAGAACCTATATCAGATTGCATGCTGGGAGGGGGGGAGGGGGGAAGGGGGAGAAAATGTGGAATTCAAGGGATTATGGAACTGAATGTTGTAAACTTCAAGTAAATAAATAAATTTTAAAAAAAACTCACAGCAAAATACAGTCTTAAATAGTCATATATTTAGAGCTGGAAGGACCTTGGAGGCCAATTCACTCATTTTATAGATTAGGAAATTAAAGCCAAGAGAGGTTAAGTGATTTACCCAGGGTCAAACAGCTGGGAAACTGAAGGAAGGTTGGTCTTGAAATCAGTCCAGCTTTCCTCACTCCAAGCCCAGTACTCTATCTACTGTACTACCTAGCTAAGTTTGTTTCACCATTGAGTATCTCATGCATTTGTTGATGTTCAAGATTCTTTGACAAATGCAACCAGACAGATAATTGTATTCAACATGCTGATAAGAGATATTCGAAGAAAAGCTGTAGAGGAGATTCTTATATGAGGGGGCCTAGATGAGCACTCTAGGGACCCTTTTAACTCAGAGCCCATAAATCTTCCAACAACAGGCAAAGAACTGTATAGATCAGTAGTTTTCAAACTACAATCTCTCAGACTCCCAATAAACAAAAGGCTCTTCTAGGGGCCATCAGGGGCAACTAGGTGGCACAGTGGTACAGTGCTGGGCCTGGAATCTAGAGGACCTGAGTTCAAATCTGACCTCAGACATTTACTAGCTGTGAGACCTTGGTCAAGGCACTTAACCCTGTCTACCTCAGTTTCCTCCTCTGTAAAATGAGCTGGAGAAAGAAAAGGCAAACCACCCCAAATAGAGTCACAAAGATTCAAACACCATTAATAAAACAACAACAACAAACAACTTTTAAAAGTGTAAAGAGACCAAAAGGTTTAAGAACTTCTGGTGCAGATCAGAAACTAAGTCAAGAGTCAACACTTTTTTCATAAGAGAAAGTTCATTTTCTCATTTCCCTGAAGGCTTATGATCAAGGTGCCTGGGGGAGGCACCCACATTCCCCAGTGTCGACTCACCAGTGGGAGCAGCAACAAATTAAGGAGAGAGGACAAGTGAGGGGATGTGGCCATAGATGCTGGCCGGGGGTGGAGCTGTTCCTTCCTGCTAAAAGACTAGCATCCTAGGGGATCAAGATTCACTGTTAATCAAAACCTACGTGTTGGAGAAGATGAGATGCAGGCATAAGAACCATGGAAAGAGTGTTGGATAAATGTGTTCAGAGAAGAACATACAAAGATTCAGTACATCCTCACTTCTCAGAAGTGTTCTTTTGTTGGATGTACTTTGTGTGGTTCTTTCTATGCAAAGAACCAATTGAAATTACTAATTTTCACACATGGAATAGACATGGAATCTGCTCTATTGATCACCATAGATGATAATGATCTGATATAAATATCAGATGATGTTTATATTTTTAAATATTTTGTATAAGATAGATTCCCTAAAAACTCATGGAGAAGAATAACTCAGACCCATATTAAATCAAAGCATAACTAAACTCTTTACTCCAGTGTGTCTCAAACCAGTCAGAACTGGATAAGTCACCATTTAAGGACCAGATCCCTATGTAGTAGTAGCTCTGGGTTTACTCTCCCAATCACCATTTACACTAACAGATTGAGTCCCCAGATGGAAGCTGATCAGTTCTCCCCTCAGAGGTTTGGGGATAACTCTAAGGAGTGGGATTTTCTTTTACTATCCCTCACAAGCCTTCGTCTGGTACGTTCCTCTCAGTATTTATTAACCAGTTGATAAATTTGCAATATCAATTAACCTGCTATTATCAATTCACTTTACAAAAGGATATTTATTGAGAAAGCACATTAAAGATATAAGTTGCTAAAATTGTCCAGAACTGTTGGAAACCCTGTACCCTCAGCACACAGTCAATATCTGGGAAGTGGGCTCAGGCTTGAAGCAGAAAGGAATGGAAAGACGAATGTAGGGGACACATGTGGTCAAGAGGTACCTGTTTGCCTTGGGAGTAATTTCCTTCCTCCAGGTCATCTCCACCAAGTTCATGCTGGGCAATGGTACAGCCAAAAGACCAGTCACTCCCTTGATTGCAGGAAGCAGTGTCTCAGCTAGTTACCTGTTGGGCCCATTCATTAATTTTCGATTCTTAGGGCTGGCTCCCAACAACCCCTTCATAATATGACCCCTTCCATTCTTTTTACGTCTTATTTCTTTCAACATTCCAGTGATAATGATCTCCTTGCTATTACTCATACAAGACACTCCATCCCCTGAATCCTGGTATTTTCATTGACTATCTCCCATGCCAGGAACTCTCCCCTTATTCATTTCTACTTTCTGACTCCCCTGTTTTCCTTCAAGTCCCATGTAAAGTCTTACCTTCTACAAGACTTCTTTCCAAGTTATTGTTCTCAGGTGGCTTCCCTCTGAGAGTATGTCTGATTTATCCTATATCCTGTTTGTACATAAGTTGGTTACACATTATCTCCCTCACTCGACTGTAAGCTCGTTGAAAGAAAGGACTTGATTTGTTTGTTGACCTTACTTTGTATGACCACTGCTTAGCTCAGTAGTAGACACTTAAAAATGCTTGTTGACTTGATTTGGTTTAATTGGCTTGGCTGCAGTAGCTACCATAGCAACTCCAATTGCTAGTCTCTTCCAACCTTTCTGAGATCACAGATGCAGAACCTGCTATGTTCCATCTCACTTAAAAGTAAGAATGAGAGAAAAAAATTAAACACAATGACATTGGCACCATACACTCAGAGATACATGCCAGGTGGCAAGAAAATGGTCTTTCTCTTTACCTAGAAGTTAACAGAAGTTCTTCTTCCTTATTCCAAAGTCACCAGGGAAGAGAGTGAAAGATTGTCCACTAAAACTTTCTGAATGGCTTTTCACCATGATGTAATAAGCTGACACAGAGACAGTAACTGCACTGAAGCTCTGAAGTGATGAGAAGCGTCCTTGCATTATGATTGCCTATAAGCAGGCTCCTTAACCTGCCATGGGTATTAGAACCAGGAAGAGCATATTTTGCATGTTCTGCATAACCTACCAGGAAGGGCGAATGTATGTATGCCCTAGACAATGAGTTCTTGTTAGCCCTCCATTACATACACTCTTCTCCCCATTAAAAATTGGCCATCCTTAGCAAATCATTTGGGGTGCATTTTGAACTTGCATACAGGCAGAAATCACAATTGCTTCCAAATACAGATCTATGAAGATTCAACAAACTCAGGATATTTTACACAGTTGATGAAAAGCAAATGTTTGCTCAGTACTCAACAAGGACCTGTCTTGGTACTCAAAACTTGGTACTCAAAACAATCTTCCCAACTCAAAGGCACATAGAGAAGGAAAGAAAATCAGGTTGCCTATCTCAGAAGGATGAATTTTAGCAGAAAAATTTGGTTGCTAATCTGAAACCAAATCTGAGGGTAAGGGGATGACTACTAATTGATTCCAGGTCCTAAATCCCTACAGGGAGAGTATTCTAGGAAACCCTGAAGGGAACATGCTTCCCATAGAGCCTTTGATTCTTTTCTCTCTTGTGTTTATTCTTGCCCGATCATGGGTAAGTGAGTATTCAGAGATGGAAATATTCAATTTATGATCTTATGAGCTTTAAAATGTTGGAAGAGCTATCCGAGGTCGAGCAACTAGAGTTGGTAACAGAGTCTGCTGTCAATAGCAACAGCCAACCAGCCCAGCAAGGAGCCAGCCCAGCTAAGCAAGGGCACATCTTGTCCTTGGGCTGTACCATTCCCAGAAATGAAACAGGTGGGGACTCCGAAAAGGGAGAAAATGGCTTCTAAGATCAGAAGGCAGTCTCCACACACATGTGCCTTATATGGATGGTTCCCTACCTTGCTTCTTCAAACTTGAACCTACTCTTTCTAGGGAACAGCACACCTCTCCAATTTGGGGGGTGGGGAGGTATGTTTTGTTTTTTGTAATAGCTCCCCTTTCCACATACCTTCTTAATCATTTTTTAAACTGATCCAACACCTAACACAGCGTCTGGCATTAATAACTACTTGTTGATTTGACAATATCCACTGGTCAGTTCACATTACGGAGCACGAAATATGGAGATTCTTGTAAACAATAATAACGAAAGCTGCAACTTCTCAGGGATAGCCCCAGGATCCCAAGGAGAGAAATAGTTAGCTGTCTTCCGGGAGCTAATGAGCCTGGGTGAAAAGGCGTTGGGAGAGTGAGGTCTGAAAGGGAATCTATACCTATAACCACCAACGAGAGAAAAGGAGAGGAGCAAAAATGCTTTTCATTCTGATAGAAAAAAGTGACCCAATGACCTCATTTTCTCCATACCTGATTTCTTTAAAGCAGTATATTTGGGGCATAGAATTTCTTCATATTTGCCATTAGTCCAGTTTCTTTTTTCCCTTTTCCCTTATTTTTTTTCCATTTTATTTTTCTTTCTCCTTTTTTTTTAACTTTTTTCCTTTTTCCTTTCATCTTTCTTCCTTTGGTTCATTTTCTTTCTCCAACTCACTTATTCTCTTCTTTCTTCATCTCTTTGTCCCTTTTTAATTTCCTTTCCTGCTTTCTTTCTTTTCTGTTTCCAAGCTCACAAATCTATTTCCTTAACATCTGTTTTACTCTCTGTCTTCTGATTGTCAACCAAATCCTTGCAGGCTGTGTAACATGTCTACTCCCCTCCCCCTAGCTAAATGCCCTCTTTTCTCTATTAAAAATTATTTAACCATAATATCTAGGCCCTCTTTGCTTCCTTTTTCACAATACCATAGCTGACAGTTTCTCAGAGGCAATAAGTTTCAAAATTTAGCTGTACAATATCGTCAGACTATGACATAGCGCCTTCCACGCAGTCGGCGAAATCTTAATAAACTGACGAGTGTAAGGAACACATTGACAAATTTGTGTTAGTAATCAATCAATCAACACTTAACAAGCATTTCCCTATTACATAATAATAATTATTTCCCTGCTACATAATCAATTGCATATAATTATATTGTTATAAATATTATAATAGTAAATAATAATTATTTCTCTACATAATAATAATAATACTCCCCTATTACATGCCAAGCTCTGTGCCAGGTACTGGGGCAAAATAACCAAAATGAAAGTCACTGAAGGAGCTTAAGTGCTATCAGGAGAGACAACATACACACACACACACACACGCACACACATGCACACACACACACATGCACACACACACATGCACACACACACGCACACACACACGCATGCACATGAGCACACACCAATGCACACGCACACACACACGCACGCACACACATGCATGTACACGCACACACACACACACGCACACACACAAGCACATATATATATATATGCATGGATGTATATATAAATATATATGTGCATATATATCCCAAACAAATTCAAATTAATTTGGAGGGAAGCCCATTAGCAACCAGTGAGATTAGGAAAGGCTCATATAGAAGGTGGAAATTGAGCTGATACTTGAAGGAAAGGAGGAATTCTAAGAAGCAGAAGTAAAGAAGTGAAATCCAGGCATAGAAGACAGTCTATGAAAAGGCAAGGAAACGAAAGATAGAGTGACATGTGTGAGGAGCAATAAGAAGACTAATTTGGAAGCAGCTAAGTAGCAAAGTAGATAGAAAGTTGGGTCTGGAGTCAGGAAGACCCGAGTTCAGATCTAGCCTCAGATACTAGCTGTGTAACCCTGGTTAAGTCATTTAAAATGGGTGTGATAATAGCTCCTACTTCCCAGGGTTGTTGTGAGAATCAAGTGAGATCATAATTGTAAAGTACTTATCACAATGCCTGGCACATAATAAATATTATATGTATTAGCTCTCATTATTATTAGTAATTTGACTAGACCATAGAGTATGTGAAGTGGAATAATGTATAAGATAAGAAAGGTAGGTTGGAACCAGGTCATGTGGTAAAAACTAATCAACACAATAGTAAATATAGCAAACATCTTTCTGCAAAAGTTCATTTCTTGTGGATAAAACACACACATACACACATACACACACACACATACACACACACATACACACACATACACACACACATACACACACATACACACACACATACACACACATACACACACACACACATACACACACACACACACACACACATACACACACACACACACACACGGACTTGAAGTCATTCCTAAATAGGCTTCTTTCTCCCAAGGTACGAGTCCCATTACCCACTGGGCAGATTTGTGTGCAATGAGGAAGACGCCAATCAGTTGTGTGGGCACAATGACGTATGTGTGTGTGTGTGTGATTTACTTCCTTTTCTTCCATTCCCTGCCCTTCTTTTCCACTCCCCCCTCTTTGATATATTCAGGCAGACCAGCTAATGCCACAAAGGATTATGATTTTATGGCATGCTTCACTTATTCCATAAACTTGATCATCAATGACTATATTGCATCATAATAGGAAAACTTACAAATATCTTGGGGATGACACAGAAATTCTGAACACTTCAGCCATTCTGTCAATGTTTGGGGGAAAGAAAAATTCCTGACCCAGCTCCAGCTGAAAAAGCAACTTGCTGAGACATCACCTCAAACGGGAGGTTCCAATTCATTAAAACTCAACTTATTACATGCTTGAGCAGCTCGTGGAACAAGAAAAAGCTGCACAAAATTTTGCAGGCCAGTGTGTGAGGAAGGAAAAGTAGATATTCTTCTAACCTTTCCTCTATGGAGTCTGACAGCTGTTTGGTTTACCATCCTCCTTGGCAAGTCAGTGCTGACAAGGCAAGTGTGAAAGAGGTGTTTGCCACTGATCAAGAATCGACAAGCCTCAGTCAAATAAATGTCAACTTAATTTGAAGCTCAAGAATCTCAAGAGGTATGGAGCTGAGAAACTCCACAGATGCCAGGTTGGGATGGTGTAGGGATGAAGACAGTGTTTCCATGGGGTTACATTTCTTGAGGCAAGAAAATATTTCAACCCTATTTCCTGTATGACCTTGGTCATGTGAAAATACTTTTGAGACTGACATGTCTGTTTCCTATCAGTTACCTTACCAGGCAGGTGCACCAGACACAGAGCAAGCCTGTTGGATGAAAAGAACCAATCAGGAGTTTTCAATGAGCCCAAAATCTTGCTCACTCCCAGATGCCTTTGCTGGTGTTTGCTGGCTGACTCCGTTGAGCTATGCACCCCAAACCAAGCTAAATCAGCCTTATGGTCAACTGTTCCTGCACAACATCCTGCTTCTATGTCCCACCTGTTCCTGGAAAAGACTTTCCATTCTTTGCCCTAACTTCTCCCAGCAAGCATAAATCTCCCCCACCTCTCCTGGGCTGCCAGCTCTTGTACAGGGGCAACCTCGGCACTAGTGTCTAATTTTCCTCCTAAAAAACATTTCTGCTTTCAACTCAGCTTAGATTCCTTTGCATTTTGAGGAATGGACTTAACCCAGTTGCAGTCACCATAGGAAAACTGAGGGGAGGAAAGGAATGCAAGATCTGTAATGAAATTGCTAATTTTTTTCCCCTCTATATGCTGGTTGGTTGTTGTCCTTTGTACTTGAAAAAGGACCAAAATCACATCATTATGTCAGGGTCAAGGTATAGCATATCCGACTGTGGCTGATCAAATTAATACAAGCTCAGAAGGCTGCACCACAGGTCAGGCACAAAGAGTCTGTACAAACATTTGGGATGGAGATGTCTCTAAATTCATGCATCTCATGTTTATTGCACAGCACCCGCTCTGATGTGGGCACACCATGCTCGGCAGTCTCATGCCAGCATATCCCATGTCTCACAATTCCAAAGTTCTTCAGAGAAACCTTGAGAGTGTCCTTGTGACACTTCTTCTGACTTCCATGTGAGCACAGGCCTTGTGTAAGTTCTTTGTAAAATAGTCTATAATTCAAACATACATTTGGTATTCAATATGACCAGTCCAACCAAGTTGTACTCTCTTCAGTAGGGTTTGAATGCTTGGCAGTTCAGCTCAAGAAAGAACTTCAGTGTCAGGTACTTTATCTTGCCAGATGATCTTCAAATCTTCCTAAGACAATTCAAGTGGAAACAATTCAATTTCCTGGCATGGTGCTGGTATACCATCCAGGATTCAGAGGCATACAATAAGGGCAGCAGAACAGCTCACTAGACCTTCTATTTGGTAGGTGGCCTAATACCTTCCTTTGGAGCTTCCCAAACACTAATCTAGCTCTAGAAATTCATGAATCAACCTTATTATCTATGTACATCCCTGGAAAGTATACCACCACAGTAAGTTGATTTATCCACAGCATTCAAAATGTCTTCATTTGCTGTAAGCTATGGTTCCACATATGTATGATGTAGTGCTGGCTAGTGGAGAACCTCCATTTTCTTGGTGTTAATTGCCAGGCCAAAATTAGCACAACCATCAGAGAATCAATCTATATTCTTTTGTATCTCAATCTCAGAGGCTACATTGAGTGCACAATCATCTATGAACAAAAAGTGATGCACCAACTCTCCCTCCACTTTCATCTTGGTTTGTAACTTTTTCAAGTCATATAATTCATGAGCAGAGCCAAGATGGCAAAGTAAAATCAGAGACTTGCTTGAGCTCACCCCCAAACCGCTTCAAATACCTGTAAAAAAATTACTCAAAACAAATTCTATAGCTGTAGAACCCATGAAATGAAGTTAAACAAAGCTCCAGTCCAAGACAACCTAGAAGGTCAGCAGGATGGGTCTATCACACCAGGCTGGGAGCAGAGCAGTCTACCATGGGCCACATAAGCACAGACAGGGCCAGAGCAGGCCTGAGGGAACTGAATCACTGATAGCCCTGGCAGTTTCCAGACTTTTCATCCCACAAATGCCAAAGACAGCATGGAAGAAGGTCAGTGGGAAAATTCTGTTGGACCTGAGTGAGAGAGGAGCATAATCTGACTCCAGCCACAGGGTAGTGGAGGTGGCAGTGGTGGCAGGAGCAGCAGCAGCAGCAGCAGGGGCTACAGCTTCCAGCCCACAGATGGTAGGGGATCAAGGGGCTGATCAGAGAGTGATTGCAGGGATCTCTTTACTAGCACTGAGGCAGGATTTCCTTGCTTTGACCTGCTTGGATCTGGGCCACAGTCCTCGATGGCAGTCTTGGGATGAGGAAAGGTGCTGGCATGGTAGAGCTTGTGACAGAGGTAGAAAGAGAATCCTCCTCATAGTTCCAAGGCAGAAAAGAGTGCTTGTGGTCACTCACAGACCAGAGTGCAAACCTGGAACAGAGTAAACACCTCTCCTTTTGAACATAACACCTTGGAAGAATTGAAAACTTGAAGTCCCTAGAAGTGTCTCTGAAAACAGCTGCACAAGACCCCTGAAGGTTGGGACAGTACAACACCCACCCTCACACCCACTGGAAGCAGAGTCCTACCTTGACAAAGAGTTAGAGAGTTAAGTATTTTTCTGGGAAGATTGAGCAAACAGTGTAAAAAAAAAAAGAAACCTCACTCTTAGAATCTTGCTTTGGTGACAAAGAAGATCAAAACAGGCAACCAGAAGAAGACAACAAAGTTGTCAAAAGCCTCCAAGAAAAATGTTAATTGGTCAGAAAGGATTTTGAAGAGCTCAGAAAGGATTTTGAAAATCAAGTAAGAGAAGTAGAGGAAAAATTGGGAAGAGAAATGAGAGTGGTGCAAGAAAATCATGAAAAATGAGTCAACAACTTACTGAAGGAGACCCAAAAATATCCTGAAGAAAATAATACCTTAAAAAATAGACTAACCCAATTGGCAAAAGAGGTCCAAAAAAAGCAATGAGGAGAAGAATGCCTTAAAAAGTGGAAATGACCAAATGGAGGCCCAAAAGCTCACTGAAGAAAATAATCCCTTCAAAATTAGAATGGAGCAAATGGAAGCTAATGTGTTTATGGGAAATCAGGAAATTATAAAACAGAACCAAAAGAATGAAAAAATAGCAGACAATGTGAAATATCTCATTGGAAAAACCACCGACCTTGAAAATAGATCCAGGAGAGATAATTTAAAAACTGTTGGACTACCTGAAAGCCATGATCAAAAAAGAGCCTAGATATCATCTTTCAAGAAATTATCAAGGAAAACTGCCCTGATATTCTAGAACCAGAAGGTAAAATAGAAATTGAAAGAAGCCACCAATAGCCTCCTTTCCCAAAAGGAAAACTATTAGGAATATTGTAGCCAAATTTCAGAGTTCCCAGGTCAAAGAGAAAATATTGCAAGAAGCCAGAAAGAAACAATTCGAGTATTGTTAAAGTGTAATCAGGATAACACAAGATCTAGCAGCTTCTACATTAGGAGATCAGAGTGCTTGGAATATGATATTCCAGAAGCCAAAGGAGGTAGGATTAAAACCAAGAATCACCTACCCAGCAAAACTGAGTATAATACTTCAAGGGAAAATATGAACATTCAATGAAATAGAGGACTTTCAAGCATTCTTGATAAAAAGACCAGAGCTGAATAGAAAATTTGACTTTCAAATACAAGAATCAAGAGAAGCATAAAAAGGTAAACAGGAAAGAAAAATCAAAAGGTACTTATTAAAGTTGAACTGCTTACATTCTTACATGGAAAGATGATATTTGTAACTCATGAGACCTTTCTCAGTGTTAGAGTAGTTAGAGGGAATACATACATACATACATACATATATATATGTG
>JAQQSU010008698.1:0-12880 GCA_028627135.1 Pseudochirops cupreus
CTATGTCTGGCTGCATATGCAACCTTTGTCATTTGTATCTGTTTCAAGTCCATTTGCTACATAGAGAAAGATGTGTTTCATCTTCATATGCTAGGCATCTCCACACTATGCCAATTACATTCCAGCCATCGTGTTTATCCTCCTCCCAATAGATCCTCCAACTTGACCATATCACATTAAACTTTGGTCTGGAAGCTTTCTTACAATCTGCACAATGTGCCACTGTTCAAATGCTATTGTCTTTTCAAATTACCTTTTATCTATTCTTTCTTCATTGCAATATAAGTTCCTTGAGCTTGCTTGAGTCTTACTTGATTATGTTTGTATCCTTGAAGCTTGGCATAGTTAATAAGTACTTTACATTTTTTCCTAATTTAATTTTATTATTTTCTTTAACAAGAATTTATTTTCTGAAGTAGACACAATATAAAGAAAAACTTTTTATTAATTAGAGCACTACAAAAATAGAATGTGTTTAGAGCTTTCCCCCCCTCATTATATGTACTCTAGCAAAAGCTGATAACCATTTGTTGGGAATGTTGCAAAACCCTTTTAGTACAAGTTGATCTGAATGATCTCTTGAGGTCCCAACTCTCTCAGAGAGTCTGTGATTTGTGGATGAACATAGAACACACATATATAACTATTACACACAGCCTGGCCCACAAAGAAGTACCACAGCTTGACTATGTAAGTACTACTAGACATGAACTACTGATCATGATTGGAACTAAACACAAATGAATACTGTCTATGGCCAGACATTTATCATAGCCAAATGGAAGCACATGGGAGTTATTGGTGCTGGTTTTGCAGTCATGGGACAAACACAATACCTCCCCTTTTTTCCCTGCCTAACCAATGTATATACTTATGACCTTTATTTCATTATATTATGAGCCTGAATCATTTTTTAAAAAAATAAGCTTTTATTTATATCTTTTGTTTTTATATCATCATAAATTTTTCCCAGTAATTCTTTCCCCTTCCCAGGGAACCATTCCATTTATCTGTTGTGAAATGAATATTAATCTCATTAAATGTTTATATCCCTTATCAGAGAAATTTGATACAGAAGTTTTTTCCCCCTTTGAACACTTAAGTTTTGACCAGTAAATATTTATTAGTTACCTACTTTTTGACAGGCACTGTGCTAAATACTTCTTATCTTAGGTGCATTATTTTGTCTGTGCAGAAGCTTTTCAGTTTCATGTAGTTAAAACTTTCTGTTTTATATTTTGTAATTGCCTCTATCCCTTTCTCAGCTGTTTTTGTCAAATAAGGAGTTTGTTTTTTTCCTAGGTAATTTATGTTTTCCATTTTATTAAACATTGGGATATTGAGTTCTAGTATTACTGATTTTCTCTGGTCTGGTTAATTCCATTGATCTGTGGTTTTTTTAAAAACCAGTAACAGATGGCTTTGATGGCTACCACTTTATAAGGTAGTTTGAAGTCTGGAAGTTCTACTTCCCCTTTATTTCTATCTCTTTTCATTATTTGCTTTGATATTTTAAGTCTTTTGTTTTTCCAAATGAATTGTTATTTTATCAAGTCCTATATAAAGTATCCCCTTGGTAATTGATTGGTATAGCTTTAAAAGTATAAATTAATTGTGGTAATACTGTCATTTTTATTATATTGTCATGGCCCAGCCATGAGCACTGAGTATTCCTCCAGCTGTTTGAGTTCTTAATTTTTTTAAGGGGCACTTTGTAATTGAATCTATATAAGTATTTTGTATGCTATGAAATGTTGATCCTTATATACTCTATGCATTTTTTAGTCATTTGTAACAGGATTTCCCTTTCTTTGATTTCTTCGTGGGCATTGTTATTGTTATATAGAATTGCAGTTGATTTTTGAGGGTTTATTTTGTAGTCTGCAACTTTGCTGAAGCTGTTGTCTCATTTAGCATTTCATTTTCCAAGTATACCATCATATCATCAGCAAATGGGGTAGTTCTGTTTTTTCTTTACCTATCTTTAAGCCCTTAATTTCTTTTTCTTGTCTTATTACTGTCGTTAGCATTTCCAGAATTATATCAAATAATAATTGGGAGAGTGAGGGTCCTTGCTTTACCCTTATATTTATTTGAAAAAATTCTAATGTATCTCTGTTGCATGTGATAGTTCCTTTTGATTTTACATAGATACCTTTTATTAAAAAAGGTAGCTCTTTGCCTATATACGTGAGAAATGAAAAATCCCTAGAAACAGAGTTTCTGGGTAATTAATAATCAATTTGTTACTTAGGTTAGCTAATAACAAATTGATGATCAATGATTTTTCTTGGTAACCAAAGACACCAAATGAAGACACTGTATGCCTTAAGTATTTTTTTTTTTGAAAGGAAATGCCCTTGACAGGAGAAATCAACCCTGATTGGTGGACATTTGAATGAGGAGGTGGGCTAAAAGTCTTTACCTCCTCCTGCTGAGACTGTGGCTTGATCATGAAGACTCACCTACTTCCAGTAATCTGGACAGAGGAATCCATCTCTATTCAGACAACTGGGATTGGTTTTCTTTTTCATGAACAAGGTCACCCTAAACTCCAGTGGAAGGGTGCAAGGACATGGGCTTATTCCCTCAGGGTAAGAATTCACTTAGATTCTGTTTATGTTATGAACAAAGTGAAGTCTCCTACTTGGTCAAGATCAGGGAGCATATGATCTAAGGATTAGGATAATCTTTTATCAGCCATGCCCTTCAGAGACTGACTGACTCATCCCTGAATGAGGAAATAAAAAGCTTGGATCCCAATTAATTATGGCTTATTAACATAATAGAAAATAATAATTTCTCTCATTCCCCCCTCTAATTCCTTTGAGACTTGCAGTCTCCTCAATGAATCACTAGTTGATATCAGAAATGCTTCATCAGGGGTTTTTAACTGTGGGGCTTATGATGGGAAACAATGTGAGGGAAGAGGGAGAGAGATTGACCAACATGTTGACAGGAGTCATTGGGGGCAGTCCCTATCAGCAAGCAGATCTTAGAGAAAAGCAGTGTATAGGGAAGAAATAAATAGTAAAAAAGTAAAATTGTCCATTTCTTTGGTCCATTATATCTTGTCTTTTTTTTTTTTTTTGCATTTTTTGGAGGGGGGAAGGTAGGGCAATTAGGGTTAAGTGACTTGCCCAAGGTCACATGGCTAGTTTTGTGTTAAGTGTCTGAGGCTGGATTTGAACTCAGATCCTCCTGGTTCCAGGGCCAGTCATCATATCTTAAGTCTTAAATGTCTCATCTCAAATGGCTTTCTGGTTTCTGAAAACGTTACAGTCCTCTGGTCCTCTAGAGAGCTCTCTTCTTAGGCACATTGGAATGGACTCAAAGCAGCTTCTGGTGGATTTAGTTCTCTATTAAAATCTCTTATAAAAATAGATCTTAATACAATTTTAAATGTACTTTGCCAATAACCAGGTCAAGTAGTTGAGACCTAGCTCAAACCTTATGTGTCTACTGTTACAAAATTCTGAATCCAATTTTTATATTTGGTGTATATAATTATCTAATCTTATTAATATTTTTAAACAAAAATTTTACCAAAAAACAAATTTTCACTCTAGCTATTCATTTCATTATTTACTCAATTTATTTTCTTTTAGCTGTGTAATCCCTCCTTGGGAGGGTGAGATTCTGCTTTGGATAGGAAGATTACCTCTAATACAAGAATGAATTCATTTAAAAGTTGCCAGGATAATGACAGTTGTAGCAAAAGGTTCTGGAATGGAATATCTAAATGTATTCAGTAGTCATTTTCAAAACAGTGCATATCAAATAGGTTATTTATAGTTGTATATAGTTTATACAGGTTGTTTCACTTAGTAACCATATTCAAATGAGTAACCTTGAGTAAAAGTGAATATCTCTTTAAAGCAGTGGTTCTCAACCTTCCTAATGTCATGACCCTTTAATACATTGCTACTTCATAACTGTAATTTTGTTACTGTTATGAATCTATCTGATATGCAGGATGTATTTTCATTGTTACAAATTGAACATAACCTACAGGTTTGAGAACTGCTGCTTTAAGGCAACATAAGATAGACTACAAGTTACTCCTCTTTTAAGGTAACTAATTGTGCTGAAATTCTTTTCATTAACACAGATCAGAAAACAGTTATAATATTAGCTTCACTAAATAACAGATTTATTTACTGGTTTCACAAATCTGTACATCTTTGCTTAATTATCCTTATACCACTGTGAGACATTAAAGGGCCTTATCTTACATAGGAATATATAACTAGTAATAGGCAAATGACAAGGCCAAATACCCATCTACTTAGTTGTTTAGGAGAGAGGAAGGACTAAAATTCCAATACCTGCATCTTATAGTAGCTCAAATATGTTCCACTATTAGCCTATGGGATAGAAATCTAATATTGTGTTCATATTGATCACCTGATATGATTAAAGAAGTTTGCCATAAAAGAAGAAGAGGGACATAACTATACAGTAAGGGAAAATGTTTCCCCAATTTGATGTCAGTTCCAGGCAAGAGTCATATAGGTGGCTAATTGTATTGAGCCATTGTATTGAGTGGGATATGTTTCATCATCCTGGGGAAATTAAGTTGGGAGGATCCTGCCTCAGCTCATGCCAAGAGTCATTTTCCTAACCTTTCCTATGAGAACTCCCTCACAGGGTTATGTCAGGGTTATGTGGATTATTGGCCTGATAGCATTTCTTGATGTTCATACCTGGAGTCAGTCTCAGAATACTATCAATTACAGTCCCATAAGGTCTTAAATAACAGGTTTCAATGATCATAACTTTAGGTGAATTCAGTTGTTGTCTTTCATTCTCAGAGAGGACAAAATGACATCATTATGTTAGAGTCAAGCTACAGTGTGTTTGGCTGATCAGACTGATCAGACAAGTTCAGGCTCGGAATGCTCTACCACAGGTTGGGCACAAATTGTCCATGTGAACATTTGGGGTGGATTCTCTAAATTTGTGCATCTCACATTTCTTTTGAGCTACTTCACTTCTTCTTTGCTCATAGAGCACAGCACCTTCTCTGATGAGGGCATGCCATGCTGGGTGGTCCTGTGCCAGTGTCTTCCATGTCACATAATTCCCAAGTTCTTTTGTTTTTAACATTAAAAAAAATTTTTTTTTACTGGCAGATACATTTATATTAAAAGCTCAGCAAGATCATTATGTAGGTCATATAGTTGTTGATGTTGTTGCCACTGGTGTTGCTGGAACTATTATTATTGTGGAAAGGTGGAAGGGGTTGTGTTTGATCTAAAAGCTATCAAAGGAAAGGCTATATGTTTTAGTGGATAGAAGACTGAAAGACCTGCATTTGAGTCCTGCCTCTGAAATATACTGAATGACTTTTATCCACTCTGCACCCAGGGCAGCTCCCTAAGATGACACGTTAAAGATATTTTGCAGGATTGTACTGGAGCCAAGATGGTGGAGTAGAAGCACAAACTTAGTGGGGGCTCCTCTCCAATCACTTCCAATACATGTAAAAAAAAATGACTCTAGATATTTTGCAGACTGGCATCAATGAAACATATTTTCTCATTAAGAATTCCCATACTGATAAAATCAACAACCACTCTCCTAACAGAGTATTTGTGTGACCAACCCTAACTCTCCTCACCATTCCCTAATGCTATTTTTGAGTTTACATTCTTTTTAGAAATTAAAAAAATTTTTTTAAATTAATTTTTAGTTTTCAACATTCACTTCCACAAGATTCTGAGTTCCAAGTTTTTCCCCATCTCTCCCCTCCCCCCCAAGACTGGGTGTGTTCTGGTTACCCTGTCCCCCAATCTGCCCTCCCTTGTCACACACCTCCCCTTCTCTTATCACCTTCCTTTCTATTGTAGGGCAAGATAGATTTCTGTAACCTGTTGCCTGTATATCTTATTTCCCAGTTGCATGTAAAAACAATTTTTTTTTCTTTTTGGAGGGCAATTGGGGTTAAGTGACTTGCCCAAAATCACACGGATAGAAAGTGTGTCAAGTGTCTGAGGCCAGATTTGAATTCAGGTCCTCCTGACTCCAGGGCCAGTGCTCTATTCACTGTGCCACCAAGCTGCCCCTAAAAACTATTTCTTAAAAAAAATTAAATTGTATTTTTAGTTTTGAACAATCACTTCCATAGGTTTTACATTTCTTTCCTCTCCCTTCTTCCTTCCTCCTCAGGATGGCTTGCAATCTGATATGGGCTCTATACATACATTCTTATTAAGCATGTTTTCACATTAGTCATGTTGCATAGAAGAATTATAACCAATGGGAAAAACCATGAGAAAGAAAAAAACCCCAAAATAAAATAAAAAAGAAAATATTCTGCTTCATTCAGCATATCGACTGCATAGTTCTTTCTCTGGATGTGACTGGCATTTTCCATCATGTGTTCTTTGGAATTGTTTTATGTCCTTGCATTGCTGAGAAAGGCTAAGTCTGTCAAAATCAGTCTTCGCACACTGGCTGTTACTGTGTACAATGTTCTCCTGGTTCTGCTCCCCTCACTCAGCATCAGTTCATATAAGTCTAGAAACAATTTTTAACATTCGTTTTTAAAACTTTGATTTCCACATTCTCTCCTTCCCTCACTCCCTACCCACCCTTATTGAGAAGGCAAGCAATTTGATATAGGTTATTCATGTGTAGTCTTGCAAAACACTTCACATGTAGTCATGTTGTGAAAGACTAACGATATTTCCCTTCATCCTATCCTGCCCCCCATTCTGTTCTTTCCTTTGACCCTATTCCACCTCAAAAGTGTTTGCTTCTGATTACCCCTCCCCCCATTTGTCCTCTTTTCTATCATCACCCAAAGCCAAGCAGGAGCAGCTTTCCAGAGGACTGCTGCTGTGAATAGCTTTAAGATTCTGATCACATAGTGTAGTGAACTTTATTTATTCAGCAATAAACTAAAGCAAAACATTCACAGACACCAAAGTACAGCATTCACAATGTTAAAACATGACAACTTATCACTAAAGTGTCCACATAGTTTTAAACAAGAGATATCATTCAGTAAGTCCTTAACTCAATCATCCTTAAAGAGCAAGCCTCCTTAAAGGACACCAAGTACAAAGGTCAGACTTCTCCACCCCTAGGTCACATTGTCTTAATCTTTCAGTCAAAAAGTCTTCTTTCTTCTTGATTGCAGATTAGTTTCCAATCATTCTTAACTCAATCATCCTTAAGGGGTATTGGGTACAGAGTACAAAGTTCTCCCACCCCTAGACCACAGTAAATCATGATCTCAGTTAGCATTAAGTACCCAAGGAGAGGTCTTTTCATCTTCACTCCAGACTGGCTTTCAGATTCCATGGTTCCTCTTCCATGGGTCTAGCTTCTGCCTGAATCTACCCAACTGTCACCTGGATTCAAAGGTAGGCAGCTCTCAGCTCCTTGTCCAGTTCCCATTCCAACTGGATTTCACAGTGTCCAGCCCACCTCAAGTCCTTCACAGTTTCTGTTTCTGGGAAGACAAAGCTTATCAGAGCCGTAATAACATTCATGCACATTGCCAGCACCATCATCAATTCACTTTCTGTTTGTGAAATCAGCACAGACCCACAAAGTCTGAGAACTCAACACAAATCGTCAATATAGTTCCAGGACCTCTGAAACCCTCCTCCAAGACTTCTGTAAACAGACAACAAGAAAATCCTCTTTCAGGGCTTCTAGTAAGGTCCCAGGGCTTCTGTATAAGTATTACAAACAAAAATCAGCACAGACAGAAGAGACAAAGTGCTGCCACCACAAGTGTTCTCAATTCTGCTCTCTCCCAGCTTGTGCTCAGCTTTTTATTTGCTCATTATTTATTTGCTCCTTCCTGTTCCTGTCTTTGGCAAGTCCCTCCCACTGTGGTTTTCACAAGTTCTGTTTCTTAACAAAGACTTGATATAATCATGCCATGGCTCAAAAGAAACTTGAACTGAAACAAGGTGCTAAATAATTAAATAACTGAAACAAGGTACTAAGTACTTCTTTGCTTGCCATTACACCTCCTCTCTTATCCCCTTTCCTCTTACTTTCTATAGGGTAAAATAGATTTCCATACCCAATTGAGTGTGTATGTTATTCCCTCCTTCAGCCAAATCTGGTGGGAATAGGGTTTACTCATTCCTTCTCATCTCCCTCCTCTTCCCCTCACTGTAAAAGCATTTTCTTGTTTCTTTTATGTGAGATAATTTGTTCTATTCTACCTCTCCCTTTTTCCTTCTCCCAGTACATTCCTGTCTTACCACTTAATTTTATTTTTGAGATATCATCCCTTCATATTCAACTCATCCTGTGCCCTCTGTCTGTCTATATATTCCCTCCAACTACCCTAGTACATGAGAAAGGTCTCATATGTTACAAATATTCTCTTTCCTTGTAGGAATGTAAACAGTTCAACTTTAATAAATCCCTTGTGATTTCTCTTTCCTTTTTACCTTTTCATACTTCTCTTGAATCTTATATTTGAAAGTCATATTTTCTATTCAGCTCTGGTCTTTTCATTAAGAATGCTTAAAAGTCGCACAACCAAAGGATCCCACGTGGTACCAGTGTCCCAGGCTGACTTATTGGCAAGACATACCGCTGCCCCGAAGGAGCTTGTAGGCTAGCAGGGGGAAAACACTAAGAAAGATAGCTTTAATATACAATATTACATAATACATGTATCCGAGAGGTACAAATCAAAGTGTACATTATGTAAAGTATAAAGATTGGCTTCAAATACAAAAAAAAAAAAGAATGCTTAAAAGTCCTCTATTTCATTGAATGTCCATTTTTTCCCCCGAAGTATTATAAGAATAAAGTTAAAAAAGAATATTCAGAGTCCCAAAAGATTTCACCCCAAACAGCAAAGTACCACTAATCATATTAGGACTGGACACAATTGTCGTCAGTACTCTCAAGTTGTTGCAACAAATTAGCTTATAAATAAAAATTTATCAGGCCTTTAAAAAAAAATCACACAAAAGATTTTTACTTAACATTTCTTTCTACTAGTATTTGTCTTTCTCAAAAACAACTTAAAATTTATCCTTGGTGTAAAAAGACAGTTATTAGAACCTAATAAAGCAGCATGTGGTAGCAGTAATTCCACGTAGATAGCGAATATATGATAACTGTGAACCTCCAGACTGACATCTATCTCTTATTTAACACTTAAATCAAAAATCAGTCTCTAAGATTGGAGTTTAAAACTAAGTTGGTTAAAATGTAATTTCAGTATAGATCATTCCATATATAACTTTGCAATTCACAATAGTTTTAACCTATAAGTTCCTAATTACCACAAACGAATTCTGAATTACCACTCCACTCTATTCAAAAGACTTTGCAATGGGGGAAGGGATTGAGTTTTCTAAGTGAAGCATTTTTTTCTTTTTGGAGGAAGACAGGGCAATTGGGGTTGAGTGACTTGCCAAGGTCACACGTCTAGTAAGTGTTAAGTGTCTGAGGCCACATTTGGACTCAGGTCCTCCTGACTCTAGGGCTGGTGCTCTATTTACTGCGCCACCTAGCTGCCCCAGTTTTTAACATTTTAAAAAGAACTTTGAATGCCAAATTCTCTCCCTTCCTTTCTGCCTTTCCTTCCCCCTCTGGGAAGATGGTAAGCAATCTGATATAGGTTTATACATGTGCAATCATATAAAACATTTCCATATTAGTCATTTTGTATAAGGACTTGAACAACAACAAAAAAAGAAAGTGTAAAATCGTTTACTGCAGTCTGTATTCAGGCAATATCAATTCTTTCTCTGGAGGGAGATAGCATGTTTCATCATGAGTCTTTATGGATTGTTTAGGATCATTGTATTGCTTAGGAAAGCTAAATCATTCACAGTTCTTCATGGTGCAGCTTTGCTGTTACTGTGTACAGCATTCTTTAGGTTCTGCTCACTTCACTTTGCACAGTTAGTTTCTAGTTTTTTGTCTGAAATTATTCTCCTTGTAGTTTCTTATAGCACAATAATATTCCATCACAATCAGATACTACACCTTGTTCAGGCATTCCTCGAATGATGGGCATCCCCTTGATTTCCAATTCTTTGCCACTACAAAAAGAGCTGCTATAAATATTTTTGTGCAAACAGATCTTCCTCCCACTTGTATAATCTCTTTAGGATAAAGCCTTAGAAGTGGTATTGCTGGGTTAAAGGGTATACGCTTTTTTATACCCATTTGGGCATAGTTCCAAATTGTTCTCCAGAAGGGTTGTATCAATTCACAACTCCACCAACAATGCATTAGTGTTTCAATTTTTCCACATCCTCTCCAGTATTTATCATTTTCCTGTTTTGTCATCTTAGCCAATCTGATGGGTGAGATGTAGTACCTTAGAGTTGTTTTGATTTACATTTCTCCAGTCAGTAGTGATTTAGAGCATTTTTTCTTATGTTTATAGATATCTTTAATTTCTTCCTCTGAAAACTGCCTGTTCATATCCTTTGACCATTTATCAATTGGGGAATGACTTGTATTCTTATAAATTTGACTCAATTCTCTGTATATGTTAGAAATGAGACCTTTATCAGAGACACTGGTTTTAAAAATTACCCATTTTCCACTTCCCTCTTAATCTTGGTTACGTTGGCTTTATTTGTACAGAAACTTTTCAATGTAATGTAATCAAAATTATCCATTTTGCATTTTGTAATGCTCTCTATCTCTTGTTTGGTCATAAATTCCTCCCTTCTGCATAACTCTGACAGGTAAACTATTCTTTGCTCTCCCAGATTGCTTACAGTCTCAGCCTTTATATCTAGATCATGCACCCACTTAGACTTCATTTTGGTATGTGGTATAAGATACTGGTCTATGCCCAGTTTCTGCTATACTATTTTCCAGTTTTCCCAGCAGCTTTTGTCAAAGAGTGAATTCTTATCCCAGAAGCTAGTCTTTGGGTTTGTCAAACAGTAGATTGTTGTGGTCATTGACTGTTGTGTCTTGTGTACCTAATCTTTTCCACTGATCTACCACTCTATTCCTCAGTTAGTAGTTTTGATGACTGCTGCTTTATAATACAGTTTAAAATCTGGTATGGCTAGGCTACCTTCCCTAGCATTTCTTTTCATTAATTCCCTTTATATTTTGGACCTTTTGTTTTTCCACAAGAATTTTGTTACTATTTTTTTCTAGCTCTATAAAATAGTTTTCTGGTAGATTTATTTGTATGGCATTAAATAGGTAAATTAATTTAGATAAAATTGTCATTTTTATTATATTAGCTCGACCTAGCCACAAGCAACTGATGTTTTTCCAATTATTGAGATCTGACTTTATTTGTGTGAAAAGTGTTTCATAATTGTATTCATATAGTTCCTGGGTTTGTTTTGGAGGTAGATTGCCAAATATTTTATAATGTCTGCAGTAACTTTAAATGGAATTCCTCTTTCTATTTCTTGCTGTTGGACTTTGTTAGAAATATATAGGAATGCTGAGGATTTATGTGGGTCTCTTCTTTATGCTTTACTTACTCTTCACTTTTCAGAATCTGGAGAGAGTTAATGCTTAATAATTCATAAATCAATTGAGTTGCATTTTTCATTTCTTAACCAAAATTTCATAAACAGACAACTTTCTCAATGGTAATATACATTTAAAACATAAATTGCCTCAATTATAAAGTAATTGCATTTGTGGTCATTATAGAGACACTTTGATCAAAATGTGCCTTTAAAGAACAAAAACTTACTTTTTCTTTTTTTTTTCTTTTTTTCTTTTTTTCACACATTGGTCTAGTTGGGGTGGGCAATTTGTAGGGAACAGAAGGCTATCAGAGAGAAAACAGTAGCCTAAATCTGGCTAGGGGATCTTGTCCCTAGTAGTTCACAGGTGGATTTTGCAGATAAGAAGGAAGCAGGAAGTTAACTTATCTACTAGCTAGTGGTTCTTTGAGTTACAACAAAATTCATTTTCTCACTCGTCTTCAGTTAGCACTTGTTAAATTTTACTGGGTAATTTATCAATAGAAAGATTAATTACTCAGTTTATAAAATTGATGAAGGGAATCCCTCGAGAAAGGCTAGAATCTTGGGTTCTGGAAATCTATCTTTGAGATCCACAGCCCTTACCCCTCCCTCTTCCTGCATATTCCTCCTTAGGGAGCCCTTAAAGCCAATTCCCCTTTTGATTTCTAAGATCCCTTTTTCTCTTAAAACGGTCTTGAGTAATGTGACCTTTCCTTCCACAATAGAGAAACACTTTTGAAATGGCCAAGGTTATTTAGATATAATTTTCAACATACCCTGTACACCAGCCTCTCTAATGGCATATATAGTAACTCCTGAAAGAATGGTTCATAAACATAGAGAGCAGTTCCCTTAATCTGCTCATCCCATGCCAACCTGGGCATCTCTTGTGGAAATACTTCAATATCTCAGGCAGGGACTGATTTAACAGGATAGATGCAAATGATCTAAGCATCTCTTAGAATAGAGTGGTCTAGTATCCTATATAATTCAGCACTTTTGCATAGCCTTTTGTAAATAAGCTATAATCTCCAGGATTTTTGGGGTTCCGTTATGGAGCTGCCTTTCTGACTGCTTAATTCTCATAAATTATAAGAATTCTTAAACTGACGTAAGAATTTCCCTTGTGGTTTACAGCTGGACTCAAAGAACCAAGATATTTTAAGGTAGATTCTGTGTCCTGAGATCTTATCTCAGTAGCTAGAACTGAAGGCAAGTGTCTGCTGTTACTAACTAGGCCCTCAAGCCCCCTCCCCCCCAAAAAAGGCTTGTTTTTTACTTCATGGAAGCACTCAAAAAGAAAATTCCTTCTCTGATTCTGCTTTCCAATCTGCAAACCTTTATGAATTGGGGGAAAGGTCCTCTTCTCTGTCTGTCTCTTAATTTTGGCCACAATGGAAAACCAAAGAGGTTTGTTTTTTTTTTTT
>JAQQSU010008699.1:0-12880 GCA_028627135.1 Pseudochirops cupreus
GTATATATACAATTATCATTATTATTATTATTTACTACATCCAACTGGAACTTGAGATACACAGGCACTGCAGTTGGGAGATCCATCCTGCCCTACCAAAAAGTGATATAGGAGAGAATAGACTGGGGCAGGGGGGATGCACTGGGATGGCTGTTTTGGGGCGGTGGGTGGGAGAAAGACGGGGAGAAAATATGTAACTGAAAATCTTGTGGAAATGAATGATGCAAACTATAATAAAATTTAAATTAAAAAAAATAATGTCTGCCTCCAGTGATGACTGTCTAAATAGTTCTGCCACAACCCTGTGGAAATTCACCACATCCTGGAGAAGACAGGTGACTTGAATGAGGCTAAAACTTTTTGTGGTGGCAAACAATTGGTAACAAAATCACTTCTAATTTTTTGAAGGATGAACAAATAAATCATGACATAGGAATATAATGGAAAATTTTATTTCTTTTAAAACAATTCACTTCCCACTACTCCTCAATTGAAGAGCAAAAACAGAATAAATATACATTGTCAAGCAGAACAAATTCCCAAAACAATCACATCCACAAATACATGCTTCATTGTGAATTTATGTCTATCATCTCTTTGTGAAGGGGCGAGGGTCATCATTGTTTTTTAGTCTTTTGGAACTCACAATTTATGCTTGAATTCATTGTAGTTCTAAAATTTTTCCAAATAGTCATTGTATAAATTGTTCTTGTCCTAATCACTTCATCTCACGTAAGCTTCCAGATTTATTTCTAGTTGCATGTGAATCAATCCATTTTTTCATTTCATGCTATTTCATGATATTAATAAACTACATGTTTTTTGCAATTTCCAGTAGATAGGCACCCCTTTAGTTTCCAGATTTTGGCTACTATAAAAAGAGCTACAGTATATAGCTTTGTACATAGAAATATTTGTCCTCTCCCTTTGATCACTTTGTGTTATGTGCCTGATAGTGATATAGCTGGGTCAAAGAGTATGAGTAGATTAGTAATTTTAAAACCTTAGTAGCTGTGAATTGGTCCAGAATAGCTGGACCAATTCATAGTTACTCCAACATACACTAGTAAGATACTAATAACAAAGTCCTCCCAACATTTTCCATCTTCCTGTTTCGTCATACTTGCCAATCTGATGGGTTTATTCAAGGCAAAACCTCAGAGTTCTTTTCATTTGTTTTTTTTTCTCTAATTACTAGTGATTTGGAACATTTTCATCTGGCTCTTAATTGCTTGGAGAGACATAATTTCACCATTAGAAATGACAAATATTAGGAATTCAGGGAAACATGGGCAGACTTCTAGGAAGTAAGACAGAGTGAAGTAAGCAGAACTTGAAAAATAATTATCACAATTACTATAATAATGTAAATGTAAAAACCCCAATAAAACTCATAAATATGCTATGTAATTGTAATAACTGGTCTTCGCCTCAGAGAAGAGGAAATGTACTTACTTATTGCCTTATAGAGGTGGAATATTAGAAACATTTCATGTGCTGCCTTCTTTATGGGTTGGTCTTGCTTAACTATTTGTTCTACAAAAAGGTTCATTTAGTGGATGGGAGGGGTAACAGTTGGAAATGATTGTAATTTAAAAATAACAAGCATCAAGATAATTAGACATAAAATAAAGACAGAGGGTGATCTGGGATCCTTTGACATTAAATGAGTGTCTATGGCTGGAGAGAGTAAGTGTCACTTTCCTCATTTTAACATTTTTCAGAATCATGTTAAAATCAACATCAACATTTCTCCTAAAATCAAGTTCCTCATAAGTTTTTCATGTTCCTGAAGTAAATATTGGCATAGTGAAAATGGGCATCAGGAAAAAGAATCTTTATGAAGACAGTTTCTTTGAGTCACTAGAAACAAATGTTTAATTCTCTTGTTCATTATGCTGCCATCTTCCTCTGGTGATGAGGCTAGCTCAATGTTGTGTGAGTTTGCACTTGTAAACAAACACCCAGCATGTATGATGGCAAGTGAAAGGAGAAGAAAATCTGCAAATTTATGTATTTTGCTTGCACCTTTGAGAAAGGCATGGCTGCTACTAATTAATTTCTCTCCACAGGGGAAAGAAAAAAAAAAACAACCTCCCTTCCAATTACCTAAAATTACTAATATGAAGTAGGAAATATGATGATTATTTCCCTGATACCTTAGGAATTAATACTTTTTGTGGACCTAGCCTAAAGATAAGTGAACTCGGCTTGGTGACCTCATAGATCCTTTACAAATCAAATGATTTAATGACCCTGTGTTTATGACATCCTTACATTCCTTTCCTGGACCTCAGTTTCTCCATCTGTAAATTGAAAAGATTGTACTAAACCAGTTTTTGGTCATTTCTATGTTGACAAGTCTATGATTTTGCATGGACTAGCAGATGCCACAAAGAAGGGGCCATGGCTAGCATCAGGTAGGGACAGAAATAGTTGAATCATTGGTCATTTGCTCTAGAGTGGGACTTTCATCTCAGATTCTGGTAGGATTAGTTAGTGGAAACAAAAGAGCAGCAGATTCAGAAGTTTTTAAGTCAGAGATGGTAAGGGGTTATAGAGATTGTCAGAAAGAGATTAAAGCAGACCAGACCAGAAGCTTTTTGGCAAATTCATTATCTATACCAATTTCTGAGTTCAAGGACAAAAATGAATCATTTTTTGATCGATAGGGAGCAGGGCCACTGAAAAGTAGTATCAACTGCAATCCCAAGGGAACTGATCTGAGGAGCAGGGAATAATTTGGAACTCAAAATCTTGTGGAAATGACTGTTGAACAACAAAACTAAATTAATTAATTTAAAAAAGAATAAAAGGACAGAGAGAGGGTAAACAGAAGAAAACAGGATGAAGGGAAATACATAGTAAATGATCATTAACTGAATGTGAATGTAAATGGGATGAACTCACCCATAAAGCAGAAAATGAATAGAAAAAAAGGGATTAGAAACCAAAATTCAACAATATGTTTTTTGTTTTGTTTTGTTTTGTTTTTTTTACAAGAAACACACTTGAAATAGAGAAATGACAACAGAGTTGAAAATGGTGGGAGTGCTGGAGCAGAACCTGTTGTAAATTAGCTTGTGTAAAAAAGGCAGGAGTACTAAACATGCCCTCATGTAAAGCAGAAACCAAACAATAAGGACAAGCAGGGAATCTACATCTTTCTCAAAGGAACCATAGACAACTAAGTATTATTAATATTAAATATATATGTGCCAAATGGCATAGCATGCAAATTCTAAAAGAAAATAAAAGATGAATTACAGGAAGAAATAGACAGCAAAAGTATACTAGTGAGAGACCTCAACTTTCCCCTCTCAGAGACACATAAAGATAAGCATAAAATAAATAAGAAAGAACTTCAGGAGATGAATGGGATTTTTAAAAAGTTAGATGTGATAGACCTCTGGAGAAAGCTGACTGGGAAAAGAAAGGGATATACCTTTTTCTTAGCTATAAATGGCACTTTTATCAAAAGAATATTAGGGTGTAAAACCTCACAACAAAATGTAGAAAAGTAGAGCTATTAAATGCATACTTCGGATGTCATAATGCAAATCACATTCGATAAAGGACTGTAGAAGCATAGATCAAAAATTAATTAGAAGCCTTGTTATCAATTGAATGAATCAAATGAATCAAATCCTAAAGAATGTGTGGATCAAAGAACAAATCATAGAAACAAATAATTTAATTAAAGAGAATGACAACACTGAGATAACATTTCAAAATGTGTGAGATACAACTGAAGCAGCATCCAGTGGAGGGAGGGGGAATATTCCTCTACATACATACATCAAAGAGCAGGTAAGTGAATTGAGCATGCAACTAAAAAACAAACAAAATAGAAAAAGAATAAATTAGGCATCCTTAATTAAACAACAAAATGGAAATCCTGAAAATCAAAGGAGATATTAGCAAAATTGAAAGAAAAAAGCACTGAAGTAATAAATTAAACTAAACTCTGGTTTTATGAAAAATAATAAAAATAAACCATTGGTTAATTTGATTTAAAAAGAAGAAAAACAAGTTATCAACATAAAAAAATGAAAGAGGTGAATGCATCACCAATGAAGGTGAAGCTAAAACAATTATTAGAATTTGTTTTGCCTAATTATATGTCAGTAAAACTGACAGTCTACATGAAGTGGATAACTATTACAAAAGTATAAACTGCCCAGAGCAACAGAAGAGGAAATAGAATACTTAAATAACTCTATCTTAGAGAAAGAAAACTGAACAAGTTGTAAATGAGCTCTCTAAATAAAAATTCCTAGGACCAGAAAGATTTATAAGTAAATTCTCACAAACAATTAAGCACAATACTGTATGAACTATTTGAAAAAAATAGACAAAGAAGGAGTCCTATCAAATTCATTTTATGGCATAAATATGGTTTTGATACCTAAACCAGGGAGAATAAAAAACAGAGAAAAAAAACTGTAGACCAATTTTCTTAATGAATATAAATATAAAATGTTAGATAAAATAGTTGCAAGGAGATTAGAGCAATATATCACAAAGATCTCAAATGGGGAGTTGTATTTCAGTAATACCTCCTAAATGAAAGAAGTGGTAGCAGAAAAATATTTAATGTGAAAGGAAATTTGTTGCCTTGAAACAAGCATTTCAGAGGGCATCGTACAAGGTCAAATGGAGTTCATTGGAACTTTGGGGTGGTAGGGTTAAGAGGGGATAGGAATGAGGAGTCAGGTAGTAAGAGATGGAGAATAAAGTTTTAATAATTTTCAGAGGAGTTCAGAATTACTGAGATGTAAAAGATATGATCAGCTGTGAGAATATTCAACACTAAGTGGTCAGTGCCTCTCCTCTTGGATGTTGGAGCTTAGAGTGGAGACAAGGACAACATGAGATGGAAGGCATGTGGTTATATGGAAGACTCTGCTTCACAATGTATCTCTCCAAAAAAACTAGAGATTAGGCAGGAACAGGGCATAGCTAGAGACTGAAGTTTAATTTGAACAGCAGTAAAAAAGAAGTCACATTCTGGATAATAAAACAGGAAATGGAAGACCTAAGTCACAACTTAGAGTCATATCTCCATATGCTATACTCTGTTGCCTTTCTGGAGTTGTTTTTCCCTAGTCACACAATTACCATATATCAGAAACAGGACTTAAAGTCAGTTCTTCTAGACTCCAAGGTCTGTATCCCTCAGTCATAATGCCATACTGCCCCTCCATGTTATATATAACACAAGGTAATTTGAGGAAGGGTAGAGTATTAGACATTATTTTAGGTGTGCAGGGGTCCTTCATGGAAAACTTGACTAAAGAGGAATCACTACAAATGACCCTTGAAGTGTTCTGAGAAACATAGATGATGAGAAAATTGTATTCCAAAGCTGGGACATGGCTTAGGTAGATAGCATCATCCAATGGTATTCATAGTTGTATGGAGAATAATTGTCTGAGCCAGGACTAAAAACAAGGCTATAGATCTTCTGTGTCCAAACCTATTGCTCTTGTTGCCACAGTTCTGAAATACAGGAAGTCTTTACTGAAGAAAATAAACCAGAAGAAGAAAAAAAGGCTTTTTTGTGGTTCTCTCTTCCCAAGTAAATCACCATATGAATTTTGTGATTCTCCTCCTCCCCAAGGTGAGATGCAGTCAGAATTATCAGGTATAATTGGAAGCATGTGCCCCTATCAATCTCCTTGTCTTTCCTTCTGATCTTATTCCAACAAAGAATCTTGGTGTGTATGCCAAGTGCCCTTAAGTTGACCACAGAACACAACACTCCGGCACATCAATAACCCAAATGTATTTTACAGTGTTGCCTGAGATAGTAACTCATTTCAAATTGGCATTGACATGTTGACATTTTTAAGGTTAATGATCCAGCAGTGCACAACAAAGGCATATTTGAAATCAAATTGCTCATATTAATTGTTTTAGGGGAGCACGTACATGAACATTGCACTCTTCAGTAGTATCTTGGAACAACCACCCATCCTTCAGGGCCTATACTACCAGTATGGACCCCTGACCTTCAGTTAATTTACACAATAAATAACACTTTCTAAGACTTCTCACTTCATCAAAAGACTCAAGATTGTGGGGGAGTGGTGGCAATAGGGGAAGACTTTCAAGGCAAATCTGCCTCGACTGTTACTGCTGAAGGAGATCTAAGGGCATGCAGAAATTGAAGAAAATTTAATTATTGAAAAAGCACAGAAGTGCAATGGGTGAACAAATAGTATTTGGGGAAAATTTTTGATAACTTATTACTGTGACTACATTGATTGAAAGTTTTCTTTGCCTCAGAGCCAGCGCTCCGTATTGATCAAAATTATCTCAGCTGTATTGCGTTTCATATGTCATATGTTTTCTCTTCTGATGATGATTTCCATAATATAGGGAATCTGGCAAGAATTATTTTGCAAATATTCCCAATTCATGGAAATTAAGACTCTCAGGATCATGGAACTTAGAGCTCTAATGAACAATGAAGCTCATCAAGTTATACAATGACAGGGGCCATCTTGGTCAACTTGAACATGAATGGGAATCCCTTCTCTCTCACTGTTGACAGGTAGTCATATGCAATATGCCTGTTTCCTCCTAGAGACCATTTCTGTTCTTTTTACTTTACAAACCACATCCCACTCCCTTTCTTTTGCAAAAGCTTCTCACCACTCCCATGCCTAGAATATTGTCTCTATTCAGTTCTACCTTATACAAACCCTGTTATTGTATAATCATTTTTCAGTCAATCTTTGTGAACCCATTTGGGGTTTTCTTGGCAAAGTTACTGGAGTGATTCACCACTTCCTTCTCCAGGTTATTTTACAGATAAGTAAACTAAGGCAAACAGGGTTAAGTAACTTTTGCAAGGTGAAATAGTATCTGAGGCCATATTTGAATCCATGAAAATGAATCTTCCTGACTCCAGACCTGGCACTCTATCTACTGTGCCACCAAGTTGCCCTATAGAATCCTTAATTTCATTCAAAGCATGAGCCAAGTATCACCTAATAAAGGTTTTGTGTGATCTCATTTCCCAATGGTGAATACTCTCCTAATTTTGGACCAGTCATTCTGTATTGACTGTATTGTGTATACTTACCTGTGTACGTGTTTTTACCGCCCTATCAAATGTAAGTTCCTGGAGGGAATGGACACAGTGATTTATATCTCTTTAACCACAATACCTATAATAATTACTGCTGTAGAGTATTATTTAAAAATAAGTTGGCAAAAAGAATGTTATCTCTTGAGTCAAATGACCTGGGTTCTAATCCTGTATCTGATTAGGGGTGTAGGGTATATTTAGGGAAAACTACTGTCTCTGGTGCAAGGGCTGCTGAGCCCTTTTCATATCTGCCTTCCATTTTTGGTCTATCTGATCCACCTAACTCTCCCCTGTTATTCCAAGAAACTATATAGCATGTGCAGTGGCCATGCCATAGTAAAGCATTTTTGCAAATAGGCCAAACCAGATTGAGGGTAAATAAGAGGTCTCAAACCTGTCAATGAGCTAGGGAGGTGTCTACCTCAAGCATGTGAAGACTTCCTCAGGTGGAATGGGTAAATGAGAACAATTTGTTCCAATGACCATGAAGGCAGCTGAAGCAGGCACTGGGAAGCACTTAGAGCTTAGTTAGACAATGAAGATGGCAAGGTCATTTACTGCATCTTGAGCCATCACCCATCACATTCACTCTGTCCTGCCACTGGACTGTGATGACTCAGGAAGAGACAGTGAGGCCAATGATTTCATGCAACTCTACTTCACTTAAATTCAATTTATGCATGAATCAAAAGATATCATCCATGCAGTTTTAGCATTTTTTTTCCTATCTCAAAGTCCTATAGCAACAGGCGAGTGATTAAACAGCATGTGTGGATACAATGTAAACTGCAGTCACAACCCTGCATACAGGCAGCCCAGACCATAGGGTCATCTTCTTACTGGAAGCAGAAGTGGAATGGCAGCCTCCAAGGTGTCTAAACAGCCTTTTAAGTACTGCACCGCTCACTTCCTGGCATCAGGAAGGGTCTAGAAAATGTGCCTTAAAATTGTCTGCTTACCCAACTCTGTTCTGTTTACCACAGCAGGTGAGGATCCCACACTATGATTAACACACACATACACACACACACACACACACACACACACACACACACACACACACAGGCACATACAAATGTACAAAAACTTCTGCAAAGATAATTCTCCTCACCATTGGTACATGAAATGTGTGCTCACTTACAGACAACAGAATCCAGTAGATCCGGATCTGTTGTGAGAGAACTCAGCAGGTGTCACATCCAAATAACAACAGTGACTGAAACAAAGCTGGCAAATAAAGGCCAACTTATTGGAGTATCGGTTGGATACATGTTTTTCTGGAGTGGCCACAGTAAAGGAGAGTGATGTGCAGCTGGCATAGGTTTTAACAATTGAAGCCAATCTAGTCAACAACCTTGTATGTCTACCAAAAGGAGTGAATGACAGGCTCATGACAATGCTATTGCCACTTGCAAGAAAATGCTATGCCACCATCATCAGTGCCTATAGTCTTGCCATATTGAACCTTGATGATGTAAAGGAAAAAATTGTATGACAACCTGAAGACCCTTAACATAAATGCTTCAACAGAGGACAAGCTTATAATTCTAGGTGATTTTAATGCTAGAGTAGGCTCAGAATGCCAGACACATCTGATAGTTCTTGGGAGGAATGTAGCTGGAAACAGCAACAGCAATGATCACTTACCATAGAAGACTTGTGCATCTCATCACTTTCTCATCACCATCCCTGTCTTCCATTTACCTAAACTCAGTAAAAATGTGTGGGTGCACTCTCACAGCAATCTTTGGCATTTAATAGACTATGTCATTGTAAAAAGAGACAGGATGTGAGAGTAATGAAGGCAATGTGTGGTATAGAGCATGTCTGATTAAGGAGGTTCAGGATTCGTGTGAATGGAACACTCAGCACTTCAAAAGGTCCAATATAGTTTATTTAGAATATAGGCAAATGGGAAGGAAGCCAGAGATAACAGAGTAAAGGCTTAGGAACAGTAAAATAAGAGCAACTATGATTTACATATCCACAATCATCACCCATGTGGGGAAGCACCAACACCTGATCACCTGTCAGGGTCCCACTCAGAACAAGCAGGGCTCCAAATGCATAGTAGAATATATCTATACATATTTACAATCATCACCAATGTGGGGAACCACCAACACCTGACCACACAAGCTGGGGAATCCCAGCTATAGCCATCAGGGTTCTGCTCAGGAGGGTTCCAAACAAGATGTCTCCTCCATGGGTGAGATTCCAATTTGGGGTCCGAATCTTACACTTTAAGTAGTGCTGAGAACAGGAAGGTATACTGCCAGGCATTTTTTAACAAGCATCATATCTTGTGTGAGGCTGGGGAGGGAGGCCAATCCCTCCAAGGCCCTCCCAAGAACAATGTTTCCTTGGAATGGCTAGTTCCAGGAGTTGGGCAGTTAACCATATCTCCTCTCAAGGTCCTGGCCAGGGTCCCAGGAGAAGCACAGCCCTCATGTTCCCAGGATTTTCTGTTCCCAAACTACTCAGGGTAATAGAAATGTCCTATTGAGTTAGGGCCTTGGTTTATATAATCTTATTCCTTACAAAGGGGCTTAACTTGCCCCTTTAGAGCACTAGAATGATCATAGACTTATTCTCTCCAAGCTAAATATTCACATTCAGCAAAAGTGATGACCCCAAGGCAAAATACTAGCAGAAAACAATGTCAACAGCTTAGAGTATTTCTCTGAGTGGGAATAGTTTGGTGCTAACTTGGAGGGAAAGCTCAGCCTACACATGACTGGCAACAATGGAACAGAAAAAGAGTAAGCAGCATTCAGAGATTTGGTATATAGTACTGAATTTACTTTTCTGAGTCAGAACACTCACAAACGAAGATTAGTTTGCTGAAAATGATAGGGAAATTCAGAAGCTGTTAAATGAATAACAAGAACTCCACATGGTTTACTTGAATAATTGTGTGAGTAGTTTACAGGATAGTTCATCTGTGTCTAAGAAGGCAGTATTTAATTCCAAAAAAAAAAAAAAAAAGTAAAGCACAAGTGAAGCTTAGAGAGATGTAAAATTTTTCATTCAGTAAGAAGGTAGATAAAATTCAGTTTTATGATGTTAATAACAATTCAAAGCACTTTTATGATGCTCTGAAGGTTATTTATAGGCCAAAGACGTATAGTACATATCAACTACTCAGGAATGATGATGTCACATTGATTAGTGACAAGGACATAATCCTGGAGAGATGAGCTGAGCACTTCCATATTATTTTTAACAGACCATTATCAATCAATGCTGAAGCCATTGACCATTTACCTCATGTTGAAGTCAATCCCTCCCTAGAAAAATTTCCAACTGAAGAAGAGGTTTTGTGTCATTAGGTTCCTCTCCTGTGGGAAAGCACCTGGTGCTGATTCTATTTCATCTGAGGTATACAAAGTGGGAGCCCACTGCTCATAGAAAAGCTGACTAGAATTTTCCAGGTTATATGGGAAGAAGAAGTCACCCTCAAGGACTTCATGGATGCCTCCATTGTCCATCTCTATAAAGGTAAGGGAAATTGATTGTCCTGTGACAATCACAGAGGAGGAGAAGGGTCATCTCTCTCTTAGTTACTGTGGGCAAGATTCTTGTCAGAGTCCTCCTTAATAAGCTGATCCTTCACCTGGAAGATGGTTATCTACCTGAGACCCAATATGCCTTCTGAAAGGGAAAATGAATAGGCGATATGGAATTTGCTGCCCAACAACTCCAGGAGAAATACTGGGAACAGAACAGAAGTTTGTACACAGTTTGTCAGGCTGACCAAGGCCTTTGATACTGTCAACATTTGGCTGCTTGGAGTTCATCAGTATTGTGCATCAATTTCATGATGACATGCTTGCCTGGATTCCAGATAATGGGTTCTGGCTAATAGTGCTCTCACATTTTCTGAGTCACCAATAGAGTGAAACAAGGCTTTGTGCTTGCTTCCATGCTTTCAAGCATATTTTTAACCATGTTGTCAAATGCATTCAATGAGGATGAACAGTGCATCAAAGTTAGCTACCACATTGATTATAAATGAATGGATTGATTCTCTGCCAATTTTGGCCTAACAAGTAACACCAAGAAAACACAAGTTCTTCACCAACCAGCACCATATCATACATATGTGGAACCATCAATTACAACAAAAGGAGAAATTTTGAGTTCTGTGGATAGGTTCACTTACCTTGGCAGTATGTTTTTCAGGAATGTACACATTTATAATGAGGTTAACATACACATTACCAGAGCTAGCTCAATGTTTGGGAGACTCAAAAGGAAAGTGTGTGAGAGAAGAAGTATTAGACTGACTAGCAAACTGAATGTCTACAGATCCATTGGGCTGAGCTCATTATTGTATGCCTGTGAAAAATGAAAAGGATGCCAGCGCCATACCAGGAAACTGAATCACTTCCATTTCAATTGTCTTAGGAAGAATCTGAAGATCACTTGGCAGGATAAGGTACCAGATACTGAGATCCTTACTCAAAATAAATTGCCAGTCATTCAAACTCTACTACAGAGAAGACAGCTGTGATGACTTGACCATGTTTTTTGAGTGTCAAATGTACACTTGCCTAAATGATTATTTTACAGAGAATTCACACAAAGCAAGCACTCACATGGTGGTCAGAAAAGGCAATATAAGCAAATTCTTAAGGTCTCTCTTAAGAACTTTGGAATTGATTACATTAAATGGGAGACACTGGCAGAGCACTGCCCAGCATGGTGTGCCTTCATCAGAGAAGGCTCTGTGCTCTGTGAGCAAACCAGAATTGAAGTAGCAAGAGACACAAATTTAGAGAATCCACCTCAAATGTTCACAAGGAGTATCTCTGCCCAACTTGTGGTAGAACATTCTGAGCTCATATTGGTCTGATAAGCCAGAACTGGATGCATTGTAACTCTAACATAGTGATGTCATTTTGGTCCTCTTTTAGAATGAAGGACAGCAGAGAACCGCCTGTGTAAATTTGGGCAAACCTCATAAGCTGAATGAGTTTCTCTTCAAGATCCCTCCCGGATGAGGATTTATAATTCTATCAATTGAATTATTCTTCATGGATGACTTTAATTGTTAAAAAGGTCTAAATTTGCCTCTTTACAACTTCCATTCTTTCTTCTCAGTTCTGCCCTATGGAGTTAAGAAGAATAAGTATAATTCCTTTTCTATTTAATAATTCATCCGGTACTAAGAGAGGACTATCATCATTCGGAGATACATCACATCCCATAATTTTGTTCCTCTAAGAACATTCCATTCATTCAACCATGATATCAAAATACCTAATCATCTTGGTTGCCATCATATGAATATGCTCTATGTTATCAATTGCTGTCCTTTCAAAAATGTGTAAACTAGAAGAAAAGACAATACCATAGAAATGGTCTGACCAGGACAGAAAATAGAAAGCTATTCTGGGTACAGTGCCTCACTCCTAGTACAACCTAAAAACTGCACTAACTTTTTCTTTTTTTTTTTTTAATTTTCTTTTTATTTTATTTTAGTTTACATCATTCATTTCCATGAAATTTTGAGTTACAAATTTTCTCCCCATCTTTCCCCTGCCCCCCACCCCAAAACAGCCATCCCAATGTATCCCCCCTCCCCCAATCTATTCTCTCCTATGTCTTCCCCCCTCAACCCTCTGACTTTCAGGTATGGCAGGATGGATCTCTCAACCACAGTGCCTGTGTATCTCAAGTTCCAGTTGGATGTAGTTAATAATAATAATAATTGTATATATATATATATATATACATACATATTTTTAACATTTGGTTATAGAACTTTAAATTCTA
>JAQQSU010000087.1:0-18683 GCA_028627135.1 Pseudochirops cupreus
GCAGGAAAATCATGAAAAGAGAGTCAGCAGTATGACTGAAGAAATCAACACCCTAAAAAACAGATTAACTCAAATGACAAAAGAGGCCCAAAAAGCCAATGAGGAGAAGAATGCCTTAAAAAGTCGCCTTTGCCAGATGGAGAAAGAATCTCAAAAGCACTCTGAAGAGAATAATTCCATCAAAATTGGAGTGGAGCAAATGGAAGCAAATGACTTCATGAGAAATCAAGATACTATCAAACAGATCCAAAGAAATGAAAAAATAGAGGCAATGTGAAATAGCTCCTTGAAAAAACCACTGACCTGGAAAACAGACCAGGAGAGACAACTTAAAAATTATTGGACTACCGAAAGCCATGATCAAAAACAGTACTTAGAAAGCATCTTCCAAGAAATTCTTAGGGAGAATTGCCCAGATATTCTAGAACCAGAGAACAAAATAGAACTTGAAAGAATTTACCGATCACCTCCTGAAAAAGATCCCCAAAAGAAAACTCCTACAAAATCCTTCTTAAGCTGATCTGTGACTATTAGGCAGTCTTCATGTATCTTGGAAGCTTTTGGTGTGGGAGTTCTGACTATGTTGTCTTCCTCCTGTGCCATGTTTTGATCCTTTTTGTCCCCAAAAAAGGATTATAAAGTTCAACTGCTGTTCTTACTTCGCTTCCCCCAGCAGCTCATGCCACCAGTCAATTACTTGATGTTTTAGCTCTGTGGAACTCTGCTTCCAGAGGTGAAAGCTCTGTCCCAAATCGCTGGAGTTTTTATAGCTGTTGGAGCTATTGGGAGGCCGCTGCAACCCCCAGCAGCTTTGGCTCACTGAAAACGCACCCCAGGACCACCACCCAAGACTGTGATCCAGATCCAGGCCACTCAACGCAAGAGCACTTAGCCTCTGAATGATTGCTTGGCCCCCCTGCAATCTGTAGGCTGGGAGCTTCTGTAGCAGCCACGTGGAGGCGGCTGCAGGGCCACCACTTCTGCTGCTTGCTTGCCCTGGAGGCAGTTTGGCTTGATGCTTTTCTCCCCCAAATTTAGCTGAGTTCCACTGACCTTTCACTTAGTCTTTGTTTCTTATGGCTTGATAATTCTGGAAACTGCCACAGCTGCTGCTGATCCACTCTCCTGAAGCTCCAGCTGTGGCTCGTCCTGACCACCCCAGGGCCAAGCTGCGGTTTCAGGCTGGGCTGGTTTCGGCTCCCACCACATTGTGATGAGCCCTTCATGCTGAGGTACCTTCAACAGGAGATGTGTTTTTCTGTAATTTTGTGAGTTTTGGAGCCTAAAATTTATTTAGAGTTATATTTTATGGGTATTTGAGGTGGCTATGTGGGAGCTACAGAACCTTGTTGCTTCTATCCTGCCATCTTGGCTCTGCCCCCGAAAGAATTATTTTCTTGATGGGCAGAGCCAAGATGGTGGAGTAAAAGAATTATTTTCTTCAGTGAGCTTTTAGACCTTCTTTTCCATTTGGCCAATTCTTCTTTTTAAGGAATTCCTGTCCTAATTGACTTTTTGAACCTCCTTTGCCATTTGGACTGGTCTGTTTTTTAAGGTGTTATCTTCTTCATTATTTTTTGGTGTCTCCTTTACCAAGCTACTGACTTGTTTTTCATGATTTTCTTGCATCACTCTCATTTCTCTCCCCAATTTTTCTTCTACCTCTCTTTTTTTATTTTCTAAATCCTTTTTGAGGTGTTTCATGACCTGTGGCCAATTCGGTTTTTTTGGAGGCTTTGGATGTGAGCAGCTTTGACCTCACCATCTGTGGGTTGAGAGCTTCAGAAACATCTACTGCTGTCATTGATTCAGTGGCTCCTAAGGTCTGCTCTAGGTTTGCTGGTTTTGGGGCTGTACTGGCAAAGCCTTCATTGGATTGTGTTCAATTCTCACTCAGATGCAACAGACATTTCCTGCAGACCTTCTAGGTTGTCTTGGGCTCAAAATTTCTTTCATTTTTCTTTTTGTGGGTTCTGCTGCTCTAGAATTTGTTTAAGGTCATTTTTAAAAGTTTTTGGAAGGATTTGGGGGAGAGCTCAGGTGAGTACTTGCCTTTACTATGTAATCTTTGCTACACCTCTGCCCTCTTTTAAAAAATCAGATTAGTTAATTGTTTATCAATTTTATTTGTTTTTTCAAAGAAACATCTTTAGGCTTCATTTATTGCTTATGTTTTTTTCCCCTCACTTTATCTATTCCTCTAATTTTCAATACATTCTCTTGTGCTTATTTTAGGTTTATTTCTTAGATTTTTTTCTTTTTTTACTTGCATATTTTGTTCTTTCCACTTCTCTATTTCTGTTTTGTTAGTGGTTGTTTGTAGAGATATGAATCCCCCTCTCAGGACTACTTTAGCGGTATTCCAGAAATTACAGTATGTTGTTTTATCATCATCACCATCATCATCATCACCATCATCATTATCTTCTTCTTTCACATAATTGTCAATTGTTTCTATGATTTTTCTCTGACATATTATTTCTTCTGGGTTTCATTATTAATTCTCCATTTGGCTATTAGTTTTTTGTTTGTAATCCCTAAACTAATGATTTTCTATTGCATTATGGGTCTACAAAGGACAGATTAAATATTGGTAACTTTTTACATCTGTATGCAATATCTTTGTGCACTAATATATAGTTAATTTCTGTAAAATTTTCATGTGATGCTAACAAACTTGTAAATGCTTTAGCTGTCCCATTTAGAAGATGCCTAAAAAGTCTTTTTTCATATGAAACGATGGGGTTTTTTGTTATTATTATTTTGGTCTCATACATGAGTTTATTTTTATTATCAAGTTGATTATATAAATGTACATTTTTTTCCAAAATATAAGGAGAGGTTGAATGATATCTTGTCAGGTATTGTATTGAAAACAATCTTTTTGAGCTATGGGTTGTACTTGATCTAACCTGGGGGCTATTCCTTTGAAAAAGTTAATGTTTTATTTTCCCCCAATTACATGTAAAAACTTTTTTTTAACTTTTGTGTTAAAAATTTTGAGTTCTAGATTTTCTCCCTCCCTCCCTGCCCCCTTCACTTATAAGGCACACATTTTGATCTAGTTTATATGTGCAGTAATGGAAACACATTTCCATATTAGTCGTGCTGTAAAAGAAAGGACAGACCAAAAATAAATAAACAAATAAATGAAGTTTTAAAAGGTGAAAGTCTATCTGTATTCAGAGTCCATCAGTTCTTTCTCTGCGGATAGATAGTATTTTTCATCTTAAGTTATTCACATTTGACTTGGTTCATTATATTGCTGAGAATAGCTTAGTCATTCATAGTTGATCATCTTACAATATTGCTGTTGCTGTGTACAATATTCTCCTGCTTCTACTCATTTCACTTTTCTTTAAATCATGTAAGTCTTTCCAGGTTTTTCTGAGAACATCCTGCTCATTATTTCTTGTACCACAACAGTATTCCATTGCAATCATATACTAAAGCTTGTTCCGTTTGTTGGAAAGTTGATGGGCATCCCCTCAATGTCCAATTCTTTGCCACCAGAGAAGAGCTGCTATAAATATTTTTGTACACATGGGTCATTCCCTCCCCCCTTTTTATGTTCTCTTTGGAATACAGACCCAGTAGTGATATCATTGGGTCAAAGGGCATGCATGTTTTTATAACCTTCTGGGCATGGTTTCAGATTGATATACACAATGCTTGAATCAGTTCACAACTCCACCAACAGTGAGTGTATTGATGTCCCAATTTTCCCACATTCCCTCCATGTGTCTTTGGTGGTTAAATATTAGGAAAACTATAAAAATAATTATCACATAAATAACAAGAATGAAAAATCATCACATCTTGACAATAAATGCAGAAAAGGCTTTTCATAAGATACAAAACCTCCTCATTCCTGTTTTTAAAAATAATCTAGAAAGCATGGTAGAACTGTGCATTGGTCCAAACATTCTGGAAAGTCATTTGGAACTATGCCCAAAGAGTTCTTCCACTGAGTATATTCTTTACCTAACCTAGTGATACCACTACTAGTTCTAGTCTCCAAATAGTTCAAAGAAAGAAGAAGAGGACCTTTATACATAAAAATACTTATAGATGCTCATTTCATGGTGTCAGAGAATTGGAAAATGAGCTGATGCCCATCAACTGCAGAATATCTGAAAAAGTTATGTTGTATGAATGTCATGAACTATTCTTGTGAAGTAATAAATGACAAAGGCGATGGTTTCAGGAAAAAAACATGGTAAGACTCATATTAAATAATGCAAAATGAAATTAGAACCAGAACACTTTTTACAATATCAACAATATTTTAAAGACAATGAAGTTTGGAAGCCTTCAAACCTGTCATCAACACAATAACCAAGCACAATTCCAGAATACTCATGATGTAACAGGCTACCCAGCTTCATATAATGAACTGATAAATTCAGAGTAAAGACGGAATCATCTTCCCTTTTCCTTTTTTCCTTCTTTTCTTCCTTCCTTTTTCCTTTTATCCTTCCTTCCTTTAAAATAATTGCTTTGAAATAATACAGGTTCTGGAGCAGATGGAATTTGGTGCTAGATAGGGGAAAACATAATGCAAAGGGACATTTTCACAACAGTTTTCTCTGTTCTCTCCCAGATCATCTCACCTGCGTCAGACCCTTTATCCCCATCTTGTTCCCTTGGGAAACCATTTAAATTCTACACTATTGACTTCCCTTGTATCCCTAGCCTCCTTATCATTTCACTAATGATGTTTTGCCAAGCCTCATACTGGGATCTCTCCTTTCATTTGCCACTTTTGTTCTTCCAATTGTGCTGATAAATGAAGGTGGAGAAAATCACGAGACTATTCCTGATGGATCTACTACAAATTTATGTTGCCCAGCTTCAATGACACCCCCATTGCTACTCAGAAATCTTACTCTACCTGTCTTATCACCTCACTATCCCTACCTTCCATAGCAACTCTTCCAAACCTTTTCATCTCTTCTCAGACCCTTCATGGCCCCCAAGCTCTCAGCTGAGAATCTTGCCTTGTCTTTTACAGAAATCAGTTGAGGCCATTCACCCTAAGGTCTTTCTCCCCTCCTCTCCCTCATTTTAAATGAAGCAAATGCCTCCTCCCAATGTCTCCTCTTCCACCACTCTTTCTCATGATGAGGTGTTGCATTAATGAGGCTAAGTCCTCTATCTGCTCAAGCAATCCTATTCTACTCTGTCTTCTCCAGAATATAATTTCCTCTATCATCCTCGTTCTTTCACTTATTTTGCATCTCTCCCTGTCTACTGGCTCATTCCATACTGTTTACAAACATGCTCATGTCTTCCCCATCCTCAAAAAACTATCACTCGTTTCTTCCATCCCCACTATCAGCCTGTATTTCTTCTGCTTTTTGTAGTTAAACTCTTTGAAAAGGCTGTCTGCAATAGGTGCTTCCATTTGCTTGTCATTGTCTCCAAACTTATCATTCACCAATACTACTGTCTTCAAAGTTACCAGTGATCTCTTGGTTGTCAAATCCAAGGTTCTCTTCTCAATCCCCCTCCTCAGGCTCTCTGCAGGCTTTGACACTGCTGATCACCCTCTCTTCTTTGATATTCTTTTTTCTCTAGGTTCTTTCTCTCTCCCCCTAGACACAGCACTCTCCCCTGGGTCTCCTCCTAGTAACCTGCCTGCTCCTTCTCACTCTCCTTTACTAGATCTTCATCCAGATCATGCCCTCTAACTCTTGGGGTCACACACAGTTCTATCTTTGACCCTCTTCTCTTCTCTCTTTATACTATTTCCCTTGTTGATCTCATCAACATCCATGGATTTAATAACCACCTCTGTCCTGTTTGTTTTCGGTTCTTCCCAGCCTGCCCCCACCTGCCTTCTCACCTTCACTTCTACTTGTACCTAAAGCTGTCTTTCAGGAATTTTGGATGGGATGTCCAATAGAAATCTTCAACTCAGTGTGTCTAAAACCAAACTCTTCTGTCCTAAATCTCTTCAGGTCATCTATATTACTATAGACTCCACCATCACCTCTCAGTCCCTCAGGCTACCAACCTAGATGTTATGCTTGACTACTTACAGCCTCTCACTCCACATATCTAATCTCTGTCCAAAGCCTTTCGTTGCCACTTTTCCCAAGTCTCTCCACTCTGCCCCTCTCTCTCCTCTAAGAGTGCCCACTCCTCTGCTGCAAGTTTTCATCGCCTCATACATGCACAACTCTTGCACTGAAGTAGCTTTCCTTGTGTCTCCCTTTCCCAAAGTCTCTCCTCATTCCAATCCATCCTCCATTCAGCCACCAAAGTGGTTTTTCTAAAACACAGGTCTAACCATGTCATCCCCTAATTCAATAAACTCCAATGCCTTCATATCACCTTAAGGATTAAATACAAAATCTTCTCTTTTACCTTCGATGCCCTTCATAGCCTAGCCACCTCCTATCTTTCCTATCTTCTTACCCTCTACTCCCTTCCACTTATTGTTTGATCTTGTGACAATGGCCTCCTTGCTGTTCCATGGCCAAGATACTCCATCTCTTGACTCCAGTCATTTTCTCTCCCTGTCCAACATGCCTGGAATTATTTTCCTCCTGACTTCTCACTACTTGCTCCTAGGGATTCTGAGAGTTGCAGTCACCAACTCCTCTTTGATTTGAAGCCTCTCCCAAACCCTCCCAAGTCTAGGGCCCTCCCCACAAAGTAATTCCTCTTTATCCTCTATGCAGCTTTATTTTGTTTGCTTTTTTGTTCTCTAATTTTGATTCTGTAACTGTGATCTATTTGCGGCATGCAATGGTTTTTTTGTCCCCTTATCTTTCTGCATCCACAGCACTGAGAGCAGTGTCACACACATAGCAGATACTTAATAAATGCCTAATTGGGTCTAATATCGTCCCCTCTAATTATCAGACCCCCACCTCATTGCCCTGCCTTTCATTGATGTTTTGTATAGACGTATACATGCATATGTTTTTCATGCCAGGGAGTGCCTCATGCTTGTCTTTGTGTCCTCAGCATCTAGAGCATCCCCTAGAATATAGCAGGTACTTAAGCAAAGGTTTTTGAACAATTAATTGACTTTGAGTTAGATAAGACGGTCTTTCGCTGACATCTGGCGTCCATTAAGAATGCTGCACTTCGTTGAATTTCTTCATATGCAGCTGCCCCCTTGTGGCCAGTTCAGATATTACATTTTAAGGCTGCCATCGCGTGTCCAAACCCTGGTATTACAAGTTCTCCCATTTTAATCCCTGTTTTTGCTGGATTTTTGCACTTGTGAAAAATCCCAAAGGTAGAATGGAGCCAGATGAAGCCCTGGAGTTATGAACTGATGTACATAATGAATTATTCCAGTTACAATAGAAATACAGATGAAATTGTCACCACTGAAATCATATTTTTACATTCTCAATCTTGTCAGAAGTGATATGATAAAGGTTAAGTTATAATAGCAGTGGGGTGAAAACTGAACAGTCTTCACTCTATAGTGCCTGGTCCTGGGTAACACTAATTCCACATTCACAAGAGCAAAATTGGGAAAATTTAAGAAAATGATTAATCTGAACATTGAAGGAAGTTTATGAAATAAATCTAATTTTAAAAAATCAAACCAAACTAGAAGTTGTAGCTAAAGAACTTGTCATTGAAATAATTCAAATTTGTCTAGTACAGGGACAGAAATGAGGGGTTTGTTCTTTAGGAGCTGCTACTACTATATGTCATACTCATCCAGTATTACATATGAATTTTTGCTCCTTTGTTTCCTAATCATGTTTTATAAACAGATTGTTATTGTTCAGCTGTTTCGATTGCTCTTTATTCTTGTACAAATTTTACTCTTGGTTCTGCTCACTTCAGTCCATCAAAATTCATATCTTCCTAGGTTTCTATGCAACAACTCGCTTTGTCACTTCTTAGAGAACAACAGTATTCCAACACATTCATATGTCATACATTGTTCTGTTATTACCCAATTAATGGATAACCCCCACTCTGATTCCAATTCACTGCCAATTAAAAAAAAAGCGAACTAGAAACATTTTGTGCATCTGGGTCTTTCTCCTCTTTCTTTGTTGTCTTTAGATTGCAACAAAGGCAGTATCAAAGGTCATGTCTGCATCAAAGAAGGGGCTGAACTCTATGAGCAAAGCAGAATTGAAGTCATCCAAAAGAAATGTAAGATTCACAGATTTCGAGAATCCACCCCAAATGTTCAGGTGGACGATGTGTGCCCAACTTCAGTCAGAGCATCCTGAGCTCATGTAGGTCTGATCAGCCACAGTGGGACACACTATAGCTTGATTCTAACATAGTGATGTCATTTTGGTCCTCTTCAAAAACAAAGGACAACAACCAATGAGCCAATTAGACTATACACCGCGCTGTTTTGCAGTCATTGTCTTCCCCATTCAGGATTTAGAAATGTATCCACAAGGAAGTGCTGGGGCTTCTGCTGGGTGAGGTGACCATATCTTCCAGTAGATAGAAGACTGCTTATTTGTAGAATAAGCAGTGTCAATAAGCAAAGGAATACATTGCTTTCTAACTTAAGCGAATGAGTCAAAAAGACTTATTAAACACCAAGCAAGGCCAAAGCACCTGTTCTACGCTTTGGGGATATAAATATACTTAAGGAAACAATTCTTAATTACAAAATCCAATACATATTACTTAAGTTCCTTAAGAAGTTGATGTCAGGGTGGCTAGGTGGTGCAGTGAGTAGAGCGCCGGCCCTGGAGTCAGGAGGACCGAGTTCAAATCCAGCCTCAGACACTTAACACTTACTAGCCGTGTGACCTTGGGCAAATCACTTAACCCCAATTGTCCTACCTTTCCCCCTCCAAAAAGTGGAAAAAAAAAGAAATTGATAAGTGTGGGACCCTTTCTTCCAAGATGGCACCAAAGGTGAAGAAAGAAGACATTTCCTCCCTAAGATAGAAGCCAAGTCCAAGACCTTGAAGGCCAAGAAGGCACTGCTGAAGGGTGTCCATAGCAACAGAAAGAAGATACATACATCCCCCACATTTTGGTGACCCAAGGTACTAAGACTTTGAAGGCAGCCAAGACACTAAGATTTTGAAGGCAGCACAAGACACTAAGACTTTGAAGGCAGCCTGGGAAAAGTGGCCCTCAGAGAAACAAGCTTGATCACTGTGCCATCATTAACTTTCCCTTGACCACTGAGGCTGCTATGAAGAAGACTGAGGACAAAAACACCCTGGTCTTCATCATGGACATCAAAACCAACAAGCATCAGATCAAGCAGGCTGTAAAGAAGCTGTATGACATCAGTGTGGCCCAGGTCAACACACTGATCCAGCCTGATGGAGAGGAGAAGGCCTATGTCCAACTTGCTCCAGACTACGCTGCTTTAGGTGTTGCCAACAAAATTGGAATCATCTAACTTACTGTGTCCAGCAATACCACTACAAGAGCTGCATCGTAAAGAGATTTTTTTAAGAGGGAAAGAACCTATACGTACAATAATAATAATAACAGCTCTTTTTTTGGCGTCAAAGAATTGGAAATTCCTTGGAACTTCCAATTTCTTTGAAATTGGGAATACTTTGGAAAATCAACTGCAGAATGGCTGAATAAGCTGTAGTATATGATTGCAATGGAATATAATTATCGTGTTATAAGAAATGATGAGGGGGATGTTTTCAGAAAAACCTGGGAAGATTTATATGAATGGATGCAAAGTGAAGTGAAGAAAAACAGGAGAACATCATATATAGTAATAGCAATATTATAATCATGATCAACTGGGAGACTTAGCAGCTCTAATCGATACAATAATCTAAGGCAGTTCCAAAGGACTCATGATGAAAACTGCTATCCACATCCCGTGAGAAGACTGATGAATTCTAGATGTATATTGAAACATACTTTTTTTCATGTACTTAATTTTTCTTAGCTCTTTTTTTGCAACATGGCTAATATAGAAATATATTTTGTACCTAACTTCATATGTATCATTGATATATTGCTTGATTTCACAAATGAGAGGAGGGGCTGGAGAAAAGGATAGAATATGGAACTCAAATTTAAAAAAATATGTTGAAATAAGATAAATTATATATTTTTTTAAAAAATTTGAGGCATGTGCTAAATGAGACAGCAAAATAATAAATGAACTCCTGTGCACTGCACCACATGGAAATGTTAGAAATTTTAGAAAAATTTGCTGTGTGCTTGAGCATAAAAACATTGCAAACAAATATAGAAAGGCACGATTAATCAACTCATCCTTTATACACCATAATTTAAGAATAGAAACTGGCTCATGGATCATACCCAAAAGATATCAACCCAAATAAAGATTTAACAATGAAATCTTAGATGATGATTGGACTGAAGAACAAACCATAAAAACAATTAACAACTATCTGAAAGAAAACGATAAATAGGAAGCAATATATCAGAATTTGGTGGATGAAGCTAGAGCTGTCCTTAGGTGAAAAATCATATCCTGATAATCATACATTTATAAAACAGAAACCGAATATACATTTAAAACATCAACAAACAAACTAACCTCAAATAAGCACAAAAGAAGGTTGTTGAAAGTAGAGGTGACATGGATGTTAGACACAAAATATCATAGAAATGATCAATAAAACTAAAAAGCAATTTTCTGAAAAGACTAATAAAATTAACAAACACTTAGCTAATATGCTTAAAAAGAAGACACTAGAAAATCGTATCAATAAAACATCAAACGAGCAAAAGAGAAATCACACTGAACATAGAAGAAATAAAAAAATAATTGGAACATTTTATGTACAGTAACAGGCTAACAAAACTAAGAACACAAAAGAAATAGAGGATGACCTTCAAAAATAAAAAAAAAGTATTTTCTATTGGATGACCTGACAGAGATTTTAAGTACTCCAATCTCAGCAAAGGAAAGAGATCTGTCTCTACAGGAACTATTAAAAAATCTCTGTTCCCAAGAGATTCACAGGACAATTCTATTTAACTCTTAAAGAATAGTTAATATCCACACTTTATACATTTTTCTATAAATTTTTCTATTTCTGAGACAAATATAGTCCTACTACCTAAACAAGGGGAAAAAACACTCAGAAAGAAACCCATAGGCTAACATCATTAATGAATATTAAGTCAAAGGTGTTAAAAAATTGTATCAGATTACAATAACTGATCCAAGAAAGCATTCCTTGTGATCAACTGGGATATATACTGGGGATGCAAGGATGGTTCTTCATTAAGAAAACAATCAATATAATTTAAACATATTAACCCCCTGTAAAGCCAAGCATGAGCAGCTTTCCAGAGGACTGCTGCTGTGAATAGCTTTCAGAGTTCTGATTACATAGTATACTAACTCTCTATTTATTCAGTAACATATCATAGCAAAACATTCACAGAACATCAAGGTACAGCATTCAGAATGTTACAACTTATCACAGAAAATCAAAATACAGCATCCACAATGACATACTAAATCAACAACTTATCACTAAAATGGCCACATAGTTTTCACCAAAGTGGCCACATAATTTTAAACAAAGCACAATCATTTGATCAATCAATCACTTAGTAACTCAATCATTCAATCATAAAGTACAAAAGGTCAAAGTCCTCCACCCATGAGGCACACTAAGTTACAAATCCAACACTATTCAGTCATCAGTTGCTACTGAATTATCAGTCACTACTCAGTACCCTCTTAAGAGGTAGTGGAAATTACACAGGCCATCCACCCCATGGTCACAGGTAAATAACAATTTCATCACTACTCAATACCCATGGAGAAGTTTTTACATCTTGACTCAGGTCAGGTTTTCAGCTTCCATGGCTCCTCTTCCTTGTTCCCAGCTTCTGCCCAAATCTTACCAACTGCCACCTGAGTTCAAAGGCAGACAGCTCCCAGTTCCTAGTCCAGCTCTCTGTGCAATTCCTGCTCTGTATCAAAGCTCACAGTATCTGGTACACCTCAAGTCCTTCACACCTTCTGTTCCTGGGAAGAGAAAACTTAACAGAGCCACAGACAGAGAAAGTACCAACACCACAGTCATGCTTCCTCTGGCAGCTCAAGCAGGCCCTCAGAAATCCTCATCAGCTCCAGCTGGCCCTCAGAAGTCTTCAACAGCTCCATTCTCAAAATCAAAATCACTTTCTCCCGTTCTCAAAATCACTTTCTCCCATTCTCAAAATCAAGAAGTTCTCTCTCTGGCAGAAGCTCCAGCCTCCAGATGTTTACCCCCCCCCCCAAAAAAATTCTGACTTTCTCACCTTGGGCTCTTCCTTATATAGGTAGTGGCTCCTTGAGTTCAGCCCCTTCCTGTAATATCAGCAACAGGGGTTTCATACCTTCTATTTCTTTAACAGAGGCTTAATTTGAAACTAGGTGCTAAGTACCTCTCAGGTTTCCAATACATAGGGTTCTTCAAATTTCATTACCATTACAAACCCAAAAATCACAAATTTTATAATCTTCTCAACAGAAAGTGTTTCACAAAGTATAACAATCTTTTATGCTAAAATCCTAATATCACAAAAAGAATTTAAAAGTAAAAGCACTCATCATAAGAAAATAGAAAAATCTTTTCCGATAAATACAGGAGTGAAGACAAGATACCCACTCTTTCAACTATTATTTGGTATAGTAGCAGAAAGTTAGTGATAGCAAAGATTAGAGAAAGAAATTGAAGGAATAAAGGTAGGTATAGAGGAGATAAAAACCATTCCTGTTTGCTGATGACATTTTAACTGGAAAAGACCAAGTAATTTGTAAAAATATTAACTGGGACAATCATTAGTCAGCAAAGCTGTAGGCTACAAAATAAATCCTCAAAAATGAACAGAAATTCAATGTTATAATTGCAACAATACAAAAGAAGCAAGAATAGAAGGGGAAACAGCATTCCAAATAACTGCAAAATACAGAAAATATCTGGCATTAACCTCCTAAAACACAAAAATGACTTGTATAGATTCAATTACAAAATACTCTTTAAAAAAAAAAAAGGACTATCTAAATGCCTGGAGGAATACTCGATGCTCATGACTAGGCCTTGCCAACATCATAAAAATGACAATAGTACCAAAATTAAATTGTACTTTTATTATGCTGCAACAATCAAATTACCAAGAGAATGCTTTACAAAGCTTGGTAAAATAACATTTCAAAAAATAAAGTATCTAGAATATCAAGGGAAATCAAGAAAAGAAGTAAGGACAAAGTCATAAAAGCATTTTCAGACCTCAAACTATGTTTTAAAACAGCAGTCATCAAAAATGCCTTGTACTGGTTAAAAGAGAGAGATATCAATGAAGAGACTTAGCAAGGTAGAGTCAGAAAGAACAGAACTATAAAGTGGAAACTATATATTACCCAAGTGAAAATTCCCTACATGATTAAAAACTGCTGGGAACACTGGACAGTTGTCTGGCAGAAATTATGCTCAAAGTGACATTTTATACCACTCTCCACAATATGTTCTAAACTGATTCATGAGCTTAATGTTAAAGATCATACAAAAAAAAATTTTAGAAGAAAAATTGATCATACACCTCTCATAACTATGTGTAAGGAATATATTCTTAACCAAAAAGGGATAAAGGGAGTTACAAAAGGTAAGGTAAATAACTTTGATTACTTAAAACTGCAAAGCTTCTGGATAAAAAAGACATTGATGAATATAGTATAAGAAGGGTAGTGGTTTAATGGAAAAAATCTTTGTATGAAATTTCTCTGATAAGGGTTAGGTAATCAAGATATATAAACAATTACATATATTATATATTTCACATGCATATCCTTTTTATATATTTTTGATACCTAACCTTATCAGAGAAATTTGATAATATATAATTATGCACATAGTTAATTACATGTAACAGCCATTCTCAAAGAGATCATAGGATTTGGACAAAATAGTTCTCAAAATAACTGCCAAGTATTCAGAACTGCATTTTAAAAATGCTTTAAATCACTAATAAGAGAAACACAAATTAAAGTAACTCTGAGGCTTCTCATCATACCCAGCTAACTGGCAAAAATGACAAACATGGCAGTAATGTTGGAGGGATTGTCAAGAGACAGGCAGACTAACAGATTGCTGATGGAACTGTGCTATGGTATAGTAATTTTGGAAAGAAATTTGGAATTATACAAGTAAAGTGACTAAAATGTCCATACCCTTTGAGGCAGACACTCTGTACTTAGGCTACTACTCCAAGGAAGCCCTCATTAAGAAAAAAGTCCCCCCAGGCTCCTAAATATCACACTTTTTGTAATAGCTAAGAGCCAGAAATCAAACAGATGACTATTGATTGAGAAATAGCCAAATAAATTGTTGTATATGAATGTAATGGAATACTACTGCATTGTAAGAAATGATGAGTCTGATGAATACAGAGAAGCACTGGGAAGATCTATGTAAACAGTTGCTAAGTAAAGTAAGCAGACCAAAAAAAAAATCAAACCCCCCAAAACAAGTATCCACAGTTAACAAGAATAATGTAGATGGAAAGAATGACAAACCAAAAAATCAAAAGTAAATCTGACAAAATTATGAAGATGGAGAAGGACAAACTGGAATGAAGAGACATGAGAAGGTGCCCTCAACCCCTCCCTTGGTGGAGGAGGGAGGTCCACAGGGCTTACACATTGCACGTGTTTTTGGACTTTCTCAAACTATCAGCCAGTAATATTGATTTTATTTTCTTCTTAAAAAGAAAGAACACTTCTATAGGATGGGGAGGGATGCATGGGATTCTATGACGATATAAGAAAATAAAGACGTGAGTAAATTAAAGAGGTTAGTAAAGATAATAAAATGTAAGAAAGTAAAAAGTACTGAAAAATATAAATTTGTTCTCATAGGATGAAGACTGATCATGAGCAAAATTTAATGAGATGTGGTTTTGTACAGTGAGGAAAGAGCCAACCTCAACGTCAGGAAAACCTGAGTTCATATCCTGACTCTGGCATACTGGCTCCGTGACCTGGGCTAGATAGCCTAACCTCTCTGTGCACCAGGCAACTCTGAGAGCTTAAGTGGCAGAGGAAGTGCTGACCTACACGGGCTTTTCCCTCTAAAATGAAATTGCAGATCTGGACTGAGGAGGACAAAGAATCTGCCGTGGATTCTAAAGGCAATGTTTAGTTCTTAAGTATTTAGGACATAAGCTTTTATAATATATGCTTCCAACTTTGCCTATCCCCTCTCCACTGAGCCAAACTAAAATAAAAACTCTCTTTACAAACATGCCTAGTCCACAAAGTTAATCCTCTCCATGGTCCCCACCCCCATTAGCCAAATCTGAAAACTTAAGTCTCTTTCTGCTTTTAAGTTAATCCTATCTCTGATGAGAGGTGAGTGGTATCATTGACCTTCAGTCTTTCAGACTTGGGCTTTGCCCTGACCTTACTCATTGTTCTAACACAGTGTTAGGGAGAGCTTTTATTATTATCGTCAATGGTGCTGCTGCTGCTTCTATTTACCTGCCTGTAGGTCTAAATGAAATAAGCCCTTCATGAAAACACAAAAGTGAGCACAGAAAAAACCAGCCTCCCTTCAGGACTCTGTTCTGACTAGGTCTGTATCTTCCTCTCAGACCATGTTGAGTAGGGTACCACACAATCTTTCCTCAACACAGGATTTCTCAATGTTGGGAAAATTCCTCCACTTCCTTACAAAAGTAAATGAAATGGCTGAAGAAGAGAGAAATTGCTGCCTACTAGTTGAAATGGAGTTTTCAAACTTAACATGTTCATAACAAACATTCACAAGAAAACATCCTTCCCCTGAAATTCTTCCCTTTTCTAACGTCCTCATCACTGCCTGGAACAGCACCCCCTTTCCAGCTGCCTTGAGCTCCACCCTGGAAGACCTCACCTGGTAGAGGAGCTTAGACCTCATTCATCCCACAACCAAAGCTCCACCTCATTTTCTAGTCACCAGCTAGAAACTACTCCCTACTGCTTGTTTTTCAGTTTTCCCTGAGTTCTGGTCTCTTTTCTCACTAGAATAAAAGCTGACTTGAGGCAGAGACTTCTTTTCCTTACTTGCATTTTTGAACTTAGCACTTAGTACAGTACCTGGCACATAGTAAGCCCTCTCAGTAAATGCCAAGACTCACTCACTCTCACTCCCTCTGTAACTGTCTGTTTATTCAGTGCGTCCCAGTGACTACTTAAATATCAGTTCTTTAGGGCAGAGCCAAGATGGTAAAGTAGAAACACAAACTTGGTGTGGGTTCCCACTTCAATCACTTCTAATACAGGTAAAAAAATGACTCCAAACAATCTTTAGAGCTACAGAACCCACAAAGAGACAAAGAGCAACAAAACTCCTGCTGAAAGAAGCCCAGCAGGTGGACAGGATCTATTGCACCAGGCTGGTAGCCAAGTGCAGTCCCATGTGAGCTGAGTGGTTCCCTGGTTCCAGGGCAGCCCCAACCAATGGCAGCCCAGAGCAGACTTCAGGAAAGAGAATCACCAGCAGCTGTGGTGGTTTCCAGAATTACCAACCCATAAAAACCAAAAACAAAGTAAAAGGTCAATGTGGAACTCTGTGGGAACAGGGGGATTGAGAGTATGGTCTGGACCCTGCCCCCAGGTGAGAACTGGCAGAGGCACAATGGTATTGCAGCCTCCACTGCCTGGCTGCCTCAGGAGCTCTTGGCTTGAAGATTGCAGGGGAACAAGCCACCATTCAGAGGGTCATCACTCTTGCTTTAACCTGCTTGGATCTGGATCTTGGTTTTGGGTAATGGTCCTGGCGTGTGTGACCAGTGAGCCAAAGCTTGTGGTGTCTGTAGAGAGGGCGCCCAACTAATAGCTCCAGCAGCTGCAAAAACCCCAGCGATTTGGGACAAAGCTCTCTCCATTCTGGAAGCAGAGTTCTACTGTGGCAAAGAGCTCAAAAGTCAAGGAATTGATTGGCAACATGAGCAAGCCCAGGAAATGTAATCAAACCAAAGATTCATTTTTAGGGGACAAAAAGAATCAAGGCATGGAGCAGGAGGAAGACAGCAAAGTCAGAATTCCTGCATCTAAAACATCCAAGAAATATATGAGTTGGTTACAGGCTGTGGAGGAGCTCAAGAAGAATTTTGAAAATCAAGTAAGAGAAGTGGAGGAAAAATTGGGAAGAGAAATGAGAATGATGCAAGAAAATCATGAAAATAGAGTCAGCTGCTAAAGGAGACTCAAAAATACACTGAAGAAAATAACACCTTAAAAAATAGACTCACTCAAACGGCAAAAGAGGTTTAAAAAGCCAGTGAGGAGAAAAATGCCTTAAAAAGTCAAATTGCTCACATGGAAAAGGAATTTCAAAAACTCACTGAAGAGAATAATATCCTTCAAAATTAAATTGGAGTAAATGGAAGCTAATGACTTTATGAGAAATCAAGATACTATAAAACAGATCCAAACAAATGAAAAAATAGAAGGCAATGTGAAATATCTCATTAAAAAAACCACTGACCTGGAAAATAGATCCAGGAGAGATAAATGAAAATTTATTGGACTTCTAGAATGAGAGGGCAAAATAGAAATGGAAATAATTCACCAATGGCCTCTTGAAAAAGATCCCCCCAAAAAACTCCTAGGAGTACTATAGCCAAATTCCAGAGTACCCAGGTCAAGAAGAAAATTCCGCAAGCAGTCAGGAAGAAAAAAATTTTGTCTTGTGGAAACACAATCAGGATAATGTCGAGGGCCAGTTTCTGACCCAGTCCATATACGGGAAGAGTCTGGTCCAGGATTTCTCTCAAACTAGCTCTCCGTGAAGGCTATATTATGTCTTAAGATTGGCTCCCCATCTCTTTCTGACTTGTAGGAGTTTAGGATGTGATAACTGGGCAGTGACTCAGACATAGATGTATGCAAGGAAACAAGGACATTAAAACATACAGATGTATGTAAATGAGCTAGGACATTAAACATTCTCTCATGGGAACTTAAGAGATAATTGCTTTAAATTCACTATATTAACCCTGCTCTCTGATCAATAAATGGGAACTGCTAAGACAGAACCTGCCTGGCTCATATCCAATCATTCCACCCTCTTCAGTTTGGCCTGTACCCATTTTGATGCATCAATGGCTCTGTCAACAGGAACCTGAGAAAAAGTACCAGATAGAGGAGTGGCCTCCTGAAACTCTGGAGAACATAACTAAAGGTAGGAGGTGAAAGTCGGATTTTCTCTTTCTTTTTTTTTTTGTTTTGTTTTCTAATTCATTTTGCAACTGTTTCATTTTATTAAGAGAGTTTAAACAATTAGTATTCATGCTTATAATTGTTAAGTTTATTTTTTCTATATCAAATTTTCTCTTTTTTAAATTAACTTTTCTGTTTATTTTTAGCTTACACCATTCATTTCCACAAGATTTTGAGTTACAAATTTTCTCACCATCTTTTCCCTACCCACCACCCCAAAACAGTGATCCCACTGAATACCCCTCCCCCAATCTGCTCTCTCCTATATCCTCCTCTATCCCCTCTCTGACTTTCTGGTAAGGCAAGATAGATCTCCATACCCCAATCCCTGTATATCTTATTTCCCAGTTGCATGTAAATAATAATAACAATAATACCTTTTGGGGGGCGGAGCCAAGATGGCGGCGTAGAAGCAGCAACACATCGCAGCTCTCACATAGCCACCCCAAAATACCCATAAAATAGGACTCTAAACCAATCCTGGAACTCCAAAACGCACACAAAGATACTTCCCACT
>JAQQSU010000087.1:19183-46839 GCA_028627135.1 Pseudochirops cupreus
ACAAATCCCATTCACAGCTGCCGCTAATCCGCTCGCCTGAAGCTTCTCAGCTCTTCCCGTCCAGCCGCCCCCGGGGCACAGCCGAGGCTTCAGGCCAGGCTGGTTTTGGTTCGCAGTGCTGATATGGTTCCTCGTAGCCGACCTGACTTTAGTGGGAAGTATCTTTGTGTGCGTTTTGGCGTTCCAGGATTGGTTTAGAGTCCTATTTTATGGGTATTTTGGGGTGGCTATGTGAGAGCTGCGATGTGTTGCTGCTTCTACGCCGCCATCTTGGCTCCGCCCCCCCAAGAAGAAACAATTTGAATACTGTGGAAACACAATTAGGATAACTCAGGATCTAGCAGCTTCTACATTAAGGGACCAAAGGGCCTGGAATATGCTATTCTGGAGATCAAAGGAGCTAGGATTAAAACCAAGAATCACCTACCCAGCAAAACTGAGTATAATATTTCAGGGGAAAATATGGTCATTCAATGAAATAGAGGACTTTCAAGCATTCTTGATGAAAAAAACCTGTCGAACAGAAATTTTGACACTCAAATACAAGACTCAAGAAAAGCATGAGAAGGTAAACATGGAAAAGAAATTATAAGGAACTTCTCAAAGTTGAACTATTTACATGCCTACATGGAAAAACAATAATTGTAATTTTTGAAACTTTTCTCATTATGAGGATAGCTGAAGGGCATATAAATGTATATGTATATGTGTGTGTCTGTATATATGCATATATATACACACACATATATATATATATATGTCTATATAGGAGAGTATATGTGTATTTGAATACATATATACATATGTGAGTGTGTGTATATGTGTACAGGTATATGTAGGCAGAGGGCACAAGAGCAATTGAATAGGAAGAGATGATATTTAAAAGGTAAAATTGAGAGGTGGGAGAGGAATAGAATGAGAGGAGACAGGGAGAGACAGAATGGGGTTAATCATCTCATATAGAAGAGGCAAGGGTTAACTGTTACAATGGAGGGGAAGAACAGGAAGGCAAAAGGGAAAGGGTCAACCTTACTCTCATTGAATTTGGCTTAGGGAAGGAATGACATACACCCTAAATTGGGTATCTTGGCCTACAGGAGAGTAGGGGAGAAGGGGATGAGAGGGGGCATGATGGAGGGGAAGGCAAGTTGGTGGGGGGGTAGTTATAAGCACACACTTTTGTAAAAGGACAGGAACAAAGTAGAGAATAGAATAAGTGGGGGTGGGATAATATGGAGGGAAATATAGTCAGTCTTTCACAATATATTCACTATGGAAATGTTTTGCATAATCACACATGCACAACCTATATTGAACTGTTTATCTTCCCAGTAAGGATAGGTGATGAGGGAGGAAGGGAAAGAATCTGGAATTCAAAGTTATAAAAGCAAATGTTTTAAAAAAAATATTATCATCATCATTATTATTATTATTACGTGCAACTGGGAAATAAGACATACAGGCCCTGGGGTATGGAGATCCATCTTTTCCTACTGGAAAGTGGGAGGAGGGTTTGGGGAGGATATAGGAGAGAGCATATTGGGGGAGGGGGTATACAGTGAGATTGCTGTTTTGGAGCAGTGGGTAGGAGAAAGATGGGGAGAAAATTTGTAACTCAAAATATTATGGAAATGAATGATGTAAACTAAAAATAAACATAAAATTTAGTTTTAAAAAAGAGAAAAGTTAGACATGATAGACTGCTGGAGAAAAACTGAATAGGGATAGAAAAGAATATGGATTTTTCTCAGTGGTACCTGGTATCTACAACAAAAATAAGTGATGAGGTGCAGGCTCTGGGAACCCCCTTGTGCTCTCCTTGAATCTTTGAGGGACAGGCTCTGGGAACCCCTTTGAACCCTTATTGAATCTTCCCATTTGATGAGGCATTTGCATGAGGCCATAAGCCTTTCAGTTGTGGCTCTGCTCAAACCTTTGTTACTAGCTTGGCCCTCCATGGTCCATCTACTTCCCACCCTTGAGCCTATCAAAATATCTATACCCAAATCAACTGTTACCTGAACTCATTAACTCCTCCTGAAGACCCTCCTCAAACTCATTACTGGAGTCTGACCTCATCTGACTCCTCCTGAAGACCTTCCCCAAACTCTTCCTCTAGACCACCCTACATTCCTCCCACAGCCTTTCTGTATATCAGACCCCATCTGGCCTCCATGTGTTTGAGAACACCATAGAATTTTCTACCACAGACTTGCTCTTTGTCCAATACAAAACAAGCAAACTTTTAATAAACTTTACTTTTCTTTGACTGAGAGAAGAATTGAGTCAAATTCATTCGGCAGGACCCGGTTTGTTGGTATTTTGGGGTCTCAAGCACCCCTATCCTATCCCTCTTCATGACCATGTATTAGGGCATAAAAACTTCACAATCAAATGTAGAAAGGAAGAAATTTTAAATGTATCCTTTTCAGATCATGATGAAAAAAATGAATTTAATAAAGAGCCATGAAAAGAAAGATTACAAGTTAATTGGAAACTGAACAATGTAATCCTAAAGAATGAGTAGGTAAAACAACAAATCATAGAAACAATAAATAATTTAATCAAAGAGAATGGCAATAAATTAGACGATATACCAAAATTTATGAGAGGCAGCCAAAGCAGCACTGAAGAGAAATTTTATATCTCTAAATGCTTACATCAATAAAACAGAGCAAGAACACAAAGATTATACATTATGACCAAGTGGGATCTATACCGGGAATTCAGGGATAGCTTAGTACAAGCAAAACTAATTACATGCTTGATTATATTAACAACAAAATTAACAAAATATTCTTGTGTATATATATTTGTAGTTTCCTAGCTAGAATTTCATTTAGCATTTTCATTAGTGAAATTGGTCTGTACTTTTCTTTCTCTGTTTTTGCTCTCCTTGGTTTAGGTATCAGCATCATATCTGTTTGACAAAAGAAGTTTGGTAGGACTCTTTCTTTGCTTATTATTCCAAATAATTTATTTAATATTGGAATTAGTTGATGATTAAAATGTTTGGTAGAATTCACTTGTAAATTCATTGGGTTCTGACACTTTTTTCTTAGGAAGCTCATTTATGACCTGTTCAATTTCTTTTTCTAAGATATATTTATTTCAGTGTTCTGCTGGGCCATCACGAGTTGTCCTGACCTAGGTCTTGCCACTGGACTCTGAGGACTCTGGAATAGAGAGATGACTTTGCACAGCTCTGCCTCACTTAAATTTGCCATTGATTCTCTTTGGGAATGAAGGATGGACAACAATCTATAAGTAGTAGTAGATGCCCCTGGGGGAATCCCACAAGCCAGTTCCAGTTGGGCAACACTGCTATCTCCTCCTCCTCCTCCTCTTCCTCTTCATCTGTCCATGTTGGAAATCATACCCTTACATGTGGGAGCTCTGTCTAAAGAGTATAAAGTTTGATTGCTTATAATTTACAAAGTGTCTTGGGATTTAGAAGCTAGATTTTTTTCCCCTTCTCTACCTATTTATTCTATCACTGTTCTGTTTGCTTTCTTAAACTGGGACAATTGACACTTTTGTTTCATGAGTTTTCATTTATGGCTTCCTGAAATATAAGTCTGGAAAACTAGGCTCTGATAAAGCGTAGTTTTGAGTGGAGCTACTTGACTATATCTTTGTACCCAAATCACTCTGGCTCTCACTGACTGACCAATAATCAGCCCCAGCCCAAGTCTCATTTGCTCATTGTTTCAGTTTTGACAACTCAGAATGAGTGTAAATAGCAATTGTTTCTTTTCTGACCAGAACTCAGGTCTTCCCCTTCCTGACTGATTCTTTTGGGAAGATAAAGTAGGCCATCTTTTACCTCAATTTTAAGCTAGCCTTAGGAGCACTTAATGGTTATGTCTTGGATCCTCCAGGCTCAGCGTGAATGTCTATAGTAACTGTTTCTCTTTTGACCAGCAACCCTGAGGGCCTTACCCTGCCAGTTTGACTTTTTTTTTTTAAATTTAAAGGGGCCATCCCTTGAGTCACTTCTTAAAGAGGCCTATTCACTGAATGGGTATTACTTCACTCTCAGTGAGTACCTGCAAAGGCCTTAGCCTAAAAGGGCCAGGGTCTCCCACTGAATCCTGGGCCATCTCCAGTCATTTTAATAAATATCTGACCACGGGACCCAGATGACTGTGGAGGAGAAAGTGAGGCTGGACAACTTGCACAGCCCTCCCTCCCTCAAACCAAAGTCAACTGCAAGTCATGTCATTGTTTCCCTGATGCCATGGTCTTCTTTGAAAAACAAAGCACAAACACAACCTAGCTTTTAACTACCAAATGGATGTTGCCTCAGATGAACTGAGACCTGAAAAAGACCTTAGTATAAAAAGGGTAAGGTCTCCCTCTCCATCTGGGACATTGTCAGTCATCCTGACCTATGTCATGCCACTGTACTCTGGTGGCTGTGAAGGAGAGAGTGAGGGTAATGCCTTTACATAGCTCTGCCTCACTTGAATGCAATTCACTTGCAAGGCAAGACATCACACTCCTGACTTCATTGGTCCGCTTTGAGAATGAAGGGTGAACAACAAGAACAACAAGAAGAAAAAGAAAAGATCAATGAATTGGGCATGCACATAAAGAAACTAGAAAAAGAACAAGTTAAAAATCCTGAATTTAAAACCAAATTAGACACCCTGAAAATCAAAGGAGGGATAAATAAAATTGAAAGTAAGAAAACTATTAAACTAATAAATAAAACTAAGAGCTAGTTTTATGAAAAGACCAATAAAACAGATAAACCTTTGGTTAATTTGATTAAAAAAGAAAAAAGAAAACCAAATGACCAGAATCAAATATGAAAAGGGCAAATTCACCACCAAGGAAGAGGAAATTAAAGCAATAATTTAGAATTATTTTGTTTAACTATATGCCAACAAATTTAACAATGAAAGTGAAATGAACAAATATATAAAAAATATAAATTGCCCAGACTAATAGAAGAGGAAATACTACAACCAAATTACCCAACATTGGAAATAAAATACTGAACAAGCCATCAATGAACTTCCTAAGAAAAAATTCCCAGAGCCAGATTGATTTTCAAGTGAATTTATGAAACTTTTAAAGAACAATTAATTCTAATACTACATAAGTCATTTAGGAAAATCGGTGAAGAAGGAGTCCTACCAAATTTGAAACAATCCTTAATCACAAAATCCAATATATATTACTTGAGTGCCTTAGAGAGTTTAATTACAGATACATTGTATGTGTGACGACTGACTTTGATAGACTAGGCTCCTCTCAGCAATATAAGGTTTGTTATTCACTTTATTAGTTATAATCCTTCTTTACAATTTGACTAATGTTCAGTGTGAAGGTATTTGTAGAATCTATATTTGATTGCATACCACCATGGGGGCGGAGGGAGAGAAAATTTGAAACTCAAAGGACTGTGGAACTGAATGTTATAAACTAAAAGTAAATAAATAAATTTAAATTAAAAAAATCACTAGTGAGCACAGGAAAAATTGGAGCTTTCTTTAAAATGATAAGCAATATCTATGTAAAACCATCAGCAAGCATTATCTGCAATGGCAAAAAGTTAGAAACCTTTCCAATTTCCAACAGATCAGGGGTGAAATAACGATTTCCATGATCAACATTATTATTCAATATTGTATTTGAGATGTTAGCCATAACAAAAAGAGAAGAAAAGTGAATTGAAGGATTGAGAACAGGCAAAAAGGAAACAAAATGATCACTCTTGGCAGATAATATGATGGTATACTTGAATCCTAGGGAATCAACTAAAAAAGTACTTCAGATAATTAACAACTTAAGCAAAATCATAGGTTATAAAATAAACCCAAATAAATCATCAGCATTTCTACATATTATCAACACAGCTCAGCAACGAGAGAAAGAAAAATTACACTTAAAATAACTGCATATAATATAAAAAACCTGGGAGTCTACCTGCCAAGATAAAGCCAGGAACTATATGAACACAATTAAAAACACTTTTTACACAAATGAAGTCATATCTAAACAACTGGAAAAGTTTCAATTGCTCATGGATAGGCCTAGCTAATATAATAAAAATGACAATTCTACCCAAATTAATTTACTTATTCAGTGCTATAGTAATGAAACTACCACAAATTTATTTTATAGAGCTAGAAAAAATATTAACAAAATTTATGTGGAAGAATAACAGGTCAAGAATATCAAGGAAACTAATGAAAAAAAAAATACAAAGGAAGGTGGCCTACCCATAACAGAGCTCAAACTATATTATAAAGTAGCAATCATGAAAACTATATGGCACTGGCTAAGAAACAGAGTGGTGGACCAGTGGAATTAAATACATAAGTTACAGCAGTAAATGACTATAATAATCTAGTGTTTGATAAACCCACACACTCCAGCTTTTGGGATAAGAACTCACTATTTGATAAAAAACTGCTGGGAAACATGGAAAATAATGTGACAGAAACTAGGTATAGGCTAACACCTCACACCGTATACCAAGATGAGATCAAAATGGGCACCTGTTTAGACATAAAAGGTGATATCATGAGCAAATAAGGGTATCAAGAAATAGTTTACCTGTCAGATCAATGGAGAAAGGAAGATATTATGACCAAGCAAGAAGAAAACAATATAAAATGCAAAATGGATAATTTTGATCTTATTAAATTAAAAGGGTTTTATACAAACAAAATCAACACAACTAAGATCAGAAGGAAAGCAGAAAGTTGGGAAACAATTTTTACTGCAAATGTCTCTGATAAAGACCTCATTTCTCAAATATATAGAGAACTGTGTCAAATTTATACAAATACAAGTCATTCCCCAACTGATAAATGGTCAAAGGATATGAAAAGGCAGTTTTCAGATGAAGAAATCAAAACTATCTATAGTCCTAATAAAATGCTCTAAATCACTACTGGTTAGAGAAATGCAAATTTGAAAAAACTCTGAGGTACCACCTTGGATTGGTCAATATGACAGAAAAACAAAATGATAAATGTCAGAGATGCGTGGAAATTGGGACACTAATGCACTGTTCATGGAGTTTGGAAGTCATCCAACCATTGTGGAAAGCAATTTGGAACTATGCCCAAAGAGCAATTAAACTGTGCATACTCTTTGATTCAGTCATAGCACTACTAGGTCTGCACACCAAAGAGATCATAAAAAAGGGAAAAGACCTCCATGTACAAAGTTATTTACAGTAGCTCTTTTGGTGGCGTCAGAGAATTGGATATTGACAGGTTACCCATCCATTAGGGAATGGCTGAACAAGTTGTGGTATAGTAATGTAATGGAATACTATTGTACCATAAGAAATGATGAACAGATGGATCTCAGAAAAACCTGGAAAGAGTTACATTCACTGAAGCTGAGTGAAGTGAGCAGAACCAGGAGAACTCTGTACATAGCAACAGTACCATTGTGAGATGGTCAGTTATGACGGACTTAGCTCTTCTCAGCAATACAAAAATCCAAGACAACTCCAAAATACTCATGATGGAGAATGCTATCCACATCCTGAGAAAGAACTGATGGAGCCTGAATACAGATCAAAACATACTATTTTCACTTATTTTTAGGTTTTTTTTGTGGTTTTTGTTTTCTTTTTCATCCACTTCTTCCTTCACAAGATGATTGAGTGCATATGTATAACCTACTATTAAATAAAAAAAGAATGAGAAAAAACCCAATACAATATTAGAGACAAATGAAGGAGAATGTAAACCTAAAGTTCATAACCTAAAATCTTGATGAATTAAACAGTCCAATAAAATGAAAAAGAGTGAAAGGCAAACAAGAAAAAAAATAATATGTTGCATGCAAGGAACACTTTAAAAACAAATATATACTCAAAATAAGAAATGGGTTGGAAAAAATCCCTTGCAGCAAGTGAATTAAAAAAGTAAACAGACATTGCAATCTCCCCGACAGAACAAAAACAAACCTTCAAAAAATAAGAGAAAAACAAAAGAACTGTATTTTGTTGGAAGGAATCATAGACAGCAAACCAATATCTTGAATAAGCTTATAGGTTCTAAATATCTTCGTTATCTAAATTCACAAGGAAACATTAATAGATCTACAAGAAGATAGAAATAATAACATAATGGGCACAGGAGACTACAATGTTGCTCTCTCAGTTTTGTTTAAGTCTAGGAGAAAGATACACAAAAGAAGAAATGTGAAAGTGAAAAAAATGACTAGAGCAATTAAAAACATTGGATTTTATGACAAATGAGACAATACAAATTACCTAGGAGTAAACTGCTAGGAAAACCAGTACATTCAAAATGGAAACACAATGTTTATATTAATGATCATACTATAAAAAGGTTAGAAGAGAAACGGGTCATATACCTATCACAGCTCTGGGTAAAAGATGAATTCTTAACCAAACAAAAACTTGAGGCAATTTAAAAAAATGAAATCGTTTTCATTATATGAAACTAAAAAGTTTCTTCATATATAAAATTAAAGTACTTAGATAAGAAGAAAAGTGATTGTAGGGGCGGCTAGGTGGTGCACTGAATAGAGCACTGGCCCTGGAGTCAGGAGGACCTGAGTTAAAATCTGGCCTCAGACATTTAACACTCACTAGCCATGTGACCTTGGGCAAGTCACTTAACCCCAATTGCCCCTCCAAAAAAAAAGGAAAAAAAAAAAGAAAAGTGATTGTATGGGGGGAAAAATGTTGTATTAAATTTCTCTTACAAGGATTTGGAGTCCAAGATATATAACCAATATATAGACATGCATAATACACATACGAATATAGGTACATACACATACATATATGTGTATATATGTATGTATGTGTGTGTGTGTACAGCTATTCCACAATGGAAAAGTGGTCATAAAATATGAGCAAATAGTTCTCAAAAGAAGAATTTGAGAGTTTTTATCACCATATGAAAGAATGCTTTAGGGGTGGCTAGGTGGCCCTGGGGGAGGGGGAGGGCTAGGTGACACAGTGAATAGTGTACCAGCCCTGGAGTCAGGAGGACGTGAGTTAAAATCTGGCCTCAGACATTTAATACTCACTAGCCATGTGACCTTGGGCAAGTCACTTAACCCCAATTGCCATGTCCTCCCCCCTCCAAAAAGCAAAAAAAAATTACAAGAATGCTTTAAATCACTAATAATAAGAGAATTGGACACCAAAAATCTTAAAGATTTACCTCATACTCTGCAACTTAGCAAACATGACAAGAAAAATAACAATAGCAAATGTCACAGGGGTTGTGGAGTGACAGACACACTATACCTTGTTGGTGGAGTAAAGAGATGGTATAACCATTTTGGAAAGTAATTCAGAATAATGCATATTAAGTGATTAAAATATCCGTACCACTTGAAAAAGAAGTTCCATTACAGGACATATAGCCCAAGATAGCCACTGGTGAGAAGAAATCTCTATGAATCTTAACATATTGTACTTTTTGTGGTAGCAAAGAATTGGAGAAAAAGTAGATGCTCACTGATTGGGAAATGCTTAACCAAATTATGGTACATAAGTGTAACAGAATGCAATGGTGCTGTAAGAAATGGTGTATGTAATGAACAGAAAGAAGTATGGAAAAGTGTATACGAACAGATGCAGAGTGAAGTATGCAGAGCCAAGAAAACAATATAAGCAACGACTGCAACAATGTAAAAAGAAAGAATAGTCACACAAATAATTAACAGTGAAAGTTCAGGAAGTATAAATATCCAGCACAACTCCCATGAAGGACATTCCTAACACATCCATTAATGAAGACTTGGAATCCACAACTGCTACACGTTGCACAAATATTTACATCTTTCCAATGTGTTAATGAGAGGAGCTGATCTTTTCCTTCTACTTCTTCATTTTTTCCCCTTACAGAAATACTATTTGCTAAAGCAGATGGCTATTGGGGTGGAGAAGGCGGTGAATATTGGGGATAACTATGATGATGTAAAAACATAAGACATCAGTAAGCACTTATTAAAAATATCTCCTTAATGACCTCTTAAGATTCAATCTACCTGAATTTCTGCCCAAACTGTGTTTCCTTTTGAGGCTTTGTTTATAGAGGTTTTGAGGTCATTCACTTATTCTGAGTTTGTTTCTTGAGCATCCCTGTCATTCTAACAGATCTTTACTTAAGGTTCTTTTTTGTTTGCTCATTCCTCAGGTCTTTCTTCTGGATTTTGAACTTTTTATTAGTGCTTGGCTCTCTGGGCTTGTGGAGAGAATGTCCGGGGCATGCTTCTGTCCTCTTGGGTCCTGCTGTTACTTTCTTGGGGTATCGAGTGGTGTGTTATTCCAGGATATCCGGAGAGCACCTGCAAACTTTCCTTTTTCTCAGATGTCTGTTTGATCCGGGTGATTCTGAGTCATACACTGCTGGTCTGAGCTCTGAAATTTACTGCTCTTGGTTTCTGCCTTCAATCTAATTGAACTCCTACTGGATTCATCCCACTATCAGGCAGCTGGAAAGATCTACAGCTGCAGAGACAGAACTTTAGACTGGCTTTCTTGCTTTGGCTATTCTGTGGCAGCCTGCAAGAAGGGTTAGGCACTGGATCTCTGAACCTCATCAACTGCTTGGTACAGGGCATCACAGCTGCTGTTTGCTTCTGTACATCTTCCTTGATGAGGACAAAGTCTCAGTCCCATGAGGACTCCTTGCCTTAGACCACCATTCCTAAGCACAGGTCCCTGCCTGGCTCTATGACATAGCCCTGAGTAGCAAGCAGCAGAGTCCCCAGTGGGACCTTGATACTACTTCCACCTGAACAAACACAGGCCCTCTATGAAGGCCTGAGAAGTATGTCTTCTCATCCTGGTGCACAGCTATGCACAGGCTCTCACAGAGCCCATGTGACAGAAAGTTCCACATGGTTTAATAATGGGTGGAGCCTCTCCCCATTGTCCCCAAAACTTTCAGTCACAACTGAGCTTTCCTGACCTGAGCTGGAAAATGACTCACTGTCATTTGTTCTAGTACTTCCCACTCATTACTCAGGCCAGTACATTTTCTGTCTTTGTGGTACAGTTTGGGGGCTGGGAGGGACTGAATTTGCCTATCCCTCTTTCTGCTCCTCTACCATTCTTAGCTGGTCTCTTCTATTCATATTAGCACAATTCTATCAAAAGGCTCCTTTCTGCTCTAGCAATAGTAGAGAACTGAGACAGCAATGCTGGAATAAACTTTAATCATCTTTAAAAAATCTCCTCAAGGTTGACCTTGAGACATTCAGACTCCAACAGGCTTAAAATGTCTTCTATTTAAACTGAGCTGCCATTGCAGGTGACTTTAAGGGTTTTTTTCTCTAAGTAACTGTTTGGATCTTTTCAAGAGAGTTGCTGTCCTACTTGGAAGTAGATGAAAACGGTGTTCTTATATGTGTGCTTGATGGTCCATGGATGGCACATAGAGGTCCAGAGGTGGGGAATCTGCCGCCTTGAGTTCACATATGGCCTTCTATGGCCTTGGGTGTGACCCTTTGACTGGATCCAAATTTCACAGAGCAAATTCCCTTTAATAAAATGGTTTGTTGTGTAAGGACTTGTTTTGACTCAGTCCAAAGGCCATACCCAAGGACCTAGAAGGCCACATCTGGCCTCAAGGCTACAACAGATTCCCCACCCCTGGCTATTCATTAGCAAGGAAAAGTAGCTAAAGTCCAAAATGCACAAGGCCACATCTGGCCTCAATCTGCATTCTGAACTTATCACCACTTTCTCTCTTAAAGCAGGAAGCATGATGCCTCCTGAATTCTCCAGGAATGGTGGTTGGTCATTTTCTTGATCACATTTTCTAAGCCTTTCAAAACTGATTATTTTTATAACATTGTTTTTGTACATTTTTTCTCTTGGTTTTGCTGGCTTCACTTTACCAAAATTCATGTCTTCCTCAGTTTCTATAAGATAACTGACTTTATCACTTCTCGCAGAACAACAGTATTCCAACACATCTATATGGCTTATATTGTTCTGACACTCCCCAGTCGATGGATGCCCCCTTCTGTAACAGTAATCATTTAGCAGATACTTAGCTTTAGGGCTAAGTGCCTCTTGAGAGAGGCAGAAGGTGTGAACTCTGTCTCCTGTGTGAAGCAGAAGGTATGAACTCTGTCTCCTGTTGCTGTGTGGCAGGAGGGGGTCAGCTGAGACAGGAGGCTAGTGTGTGTATATAAGAAAAATTCCAGAGACAGAGATCAGAATCAGGAATGTTCCTCCTGGTGGCTCCTGGTGGAGGAAGAATCATGGAGACTGAAGCCAGTTGAGAGAGAGAGAGAGAGAGAGAGAGAGAGAGAGAGAGAGAGAGAGAGAGAGAAAGTGTGTTTCTCTCCCAGCATCTGGAAGCTGACTGAGAACTGAGTTGGAGTCTTTTTTGGGACCAGAATCTGGTGAAGGCTGAAGCTGCTGCCTCCTGGAAGTCTGAGATTCCTTCTGGGTCCTAGGGCCAGCTGAACTGATGGAGGACTGAATAAGCATGACTGGGATAAGCCTTTGTTTCTTTGTGACTTGGTGGATCCTTGAGTTCCTGGCAATAGAAGTGGTGAAGGGTTTGAGATGTGCTGAACCCTATGAACTTCAGTGTGTAACAAGAACTGCTCAGAGGACTGGACAAGGATCTGGGAGCTGTCTGCCTCTGAACCCGGGTCACTGTTTTGGTGGATTGAAGTAGGAGCTGGGACCATGGAAGGAGATCCAGGGAAACTGAGAGACCACCCCAAATCAAGATGAAGGAAAGGACTCTCCTCTGATATAGAATGTCTTATGAAATTGAAATTTGCTAAACACCAAGGGGTGGAGGGTTTGTGTAATTTTCTAATGATTGTATTTTGTGTTAATGATACTTAGTGATTGATTGCTAGATAAGTTATTGATTAATTTAACCTATGATTGTCCTATGAGTGGAAGATTGATTATTGTATTGTGAGATGACTGAATGATTAAGAAAGGAGGGTTTCCCCCAGATGATTATTCTTTTGTTCTTTGTTCTCTATACTGTGGCCACTTTGGTGAAAACTATGTGGCCATTCTAATGTTAAGCTGTTGTGACCACTATATTGTGATTTTCTGTGAAAAGACGTAATGTTATGAATATTATATTGTTGTGAATGTTTGCCTTGATTTGTGGGATAAATGGAGTGTTCACTATACTGTGTAATCCAAACCTTAAAAGCTGTTCACAGTAGCATCGTTTTGGGAATCTGCTCGTGCATGGTATTACACCTTCTGATTGCAATAATTTGTCAATATGAAAAAAAAGACTGGAAATATTTTGTACATATGGGTCTTCTTCCTCTTTCTTTGACATTTTTAGAATATACCAAAAGGAGTATGAAAAGTTATGCCTGCACCAGAAAAGGTGCTGTGCTCTATGAGAAAAGCAAAATTGAAGTATCTCAAAAGAAAGGTATGATTCAAAAATTTAGAGAATCTCCCTCAAATGTTCACATGTACTATTTGTGCCCGACCTGTGAAGAGCATTCCAAGCTTGCTTTGGTCAAATTAACCAAAGTTGGACACAATGTAACTTGACTCTGACATAGTGATGTCATATTAGTCTCCTTAGAAGACAAAGGATACAAACCAACCAAAAAATTAAAATATACACCAAGCTATTTTGCAGTCATTGTCTTCCCCAAGATTTAGACAGGTGTCCACAAGGGAGTTTTGAGAACTTCTGCGGGATGAGGCCACCCTATCTTCTCGTGGCTAGAAGGGTGCTTATCTATAAAATAAGGAGTGCCAGTGAGTAGAGGGATGCATTCTTACCCAAGCCAAGTCAATGAGTCAACCAGGATTTATTAAGCTTCTAGCAAGGTCCAAGCACCATTCTGGACTCTGGGGATATAAACGTAATAAAGGAAACAATCCTTAATCACAAAATCCAATACATATTACTTGAGTGCCATAGGGAGTTGATATATCTAATTTCTCTCTCTGAGAAGTTATTACAACAAGAACACCATTGGTCTGGAACAGAGGCTGCCATAGCAAGTGAGGATGACTCAGTGCAGCTCATCACCACAAGATTCCAAAAGGCAGAGTCCGTGGACTTCTCCAGCAATGGAAATTCTTATCTTTTCTCTGGCCTGGTATATTCATTCCCATAACCTGGTTGAGAGAAGAGTCAATTGATGAACTACTAATTTCCTGAGAATCTCAATACTTTGACAGTGACATAGGAAACTGAATCCTGTCCATAAGGCTTAGAGATGAGGTAGGCAGAATAGGTAACTTGTTAGAAAGGGTGATTTGTCAGACACCCAAAACATCCAGTCCCCTGTTTCCAAATCTCTCTACCACTGACTTGTAAACTCCACTCATTCACAGTGATGTAGTAAGGGAAAGGCCTCTGATTTTGGATTTAAAGAAGAAAGCATGGCTCCCTGCCCAATTCTTCCCTTGGTTCTCCTTTCACTCTGTATTTGGGCTTAATCAGTGTCTATCACCCTGTGCAGGGTTGAGAAGAATGTCAGATGTAACCTGGATCGAGTTTCTACATATTTGGGAGGATTACTATAACCTAGGACTGACCCCAGGCAGAAGGCAGCACACTCTTAGTACCACTTTCCTCCTCTACCTTTCTTCTGAAATACCTAGATACGATCCAATGCTGCTTATTGAAGGGGGGATGAGGAAGGGAGAAGGTATGCTGGCAAAGCCTCTCCCTCAGAAAGGGATTCCAATATTGACCTCAGGAAGGAATACAGAGGTCACTTTGTGCATCTCTCCTGGGAATGAGGAGGCAGGTGGGGGAAGAGTGCTAAAGGAGTCCACTGAGGATGACTGTGCTCCTCCTGTGACACTTCATCTAGATTCTGCCTTGTCTGGATTTCCTCTTTTCATTCCAGATGAGGATAGTACTGGCAAAGTTTCTAGAGCAGGAAAAGTTTTCAATATGGGCTCTAGGAAGGGGCCCCTCCCTTCAGACTCTGAGTCACTGCAGAGGAAGTACTCAGTGTCTATGAAGACAGCATCACCTGATTCTGATCACCAGTTGCCATGGAGACTGGTCTGTTTCCAAGGAAACCTCACATCCTGAGTTGCTGACGCTCATGCTAGATGGCTCATTATCAGGCTCCTATTTTTACCACTCCATCCCACAGGAGAGGTGGGGGTCTGAATTAAAAAATGTGCGTGAGAGCTTTTTAAAAAAATGTATTGTTCCATCTGTTTTATTTATTTTTACCAAGTCTAGCACTGTATTAAATACCATTTTCTCAAAGGTAATTAAATGAGGTAAACTATATGATAGTGACCAATGCACTGTTGAGGCTTCATGAGCTCTGATACCCAGATGTCTCCCCCACCCCCAGACCCTCCTCTGAACACTGAGGAGAGATGTAGCAGGGGCCCTGTGAGGGTTTGACTTGCCAGTGTGAGTGGGGATGGGGACTCCAAGCTTATACTGCACATGGATCATGTCAAGTGATTCTCAAATGTTCCCTAGAGACATTAAAATTCCTACTTTACAAGTAAGGAAACTCAGATTCTGAGAGGCTAGGGGACTTATCCTGCTCCCAAACCTATTAAGCATCAGAGAAAGGACTGGAGCCTATGTTCCTTCTGACTCCAAGTACACACCAGCCCCCATCTGCAGCACATCATGTTCCTGGTTACCTTTTCCTTTTTGTTAAACTTTCTAAATCAGTCATTTTCTGCTATTCCCCTCCCAAAAGACTATCATATATAATGGAGAAAAATGATGAGAAACCCTGACCCCCACTGGGACCAGATCTGAATGTATATACAATGTTCTGTACCTGTAGACACTACCTCTGTGCAAAGAAGAAGGAAGATCATACTGTCTCTTGAAGAAACACTAGATATTATTACCATTCCAAGATACAGTAACAGTTACATCCATAACTAAGTAAACCCATCAACATCTCACAGTTGCTTTAGCAGTTACTGGGCCCTTGGTGGGCATCCTTTGGGCTGTGCTTAGCTAGGCCGGCCAGAGGATCCTGGCATTAGAACTGCAAAGGCCCTCACAGGCCATCTACTCCAGTCTACTCATTCTACAGCTGGGCAAACAGACACATAGGGAGGGGAAGTGACTGGCCCAAGGGCACATAGGTACAAAGCATCAGAATCAGTATCTGAACACAGGTCTAGAGACCCTATTACTACCAGCCTTCTTTTCAGTGAGCAACAAGGGGAGCCTTAGCTCCTACTCATTGTTTCCCAGGGCACAGCAATACCTGGATTCTGTCTAGGTCGACCCGAGAAAAGGGTAAAGTAACTTTGTATTTCACAAAAACAATCAGGCTCACAACAAACAGACATAAGTCTGACTTTAGTTCACCTGATAAAAAATATAAGTCCCAGAGGAGGGGTGCTTGAGCTCTTTATCTAGCACATTGCAGCCATCTAATAAATCCTATTTATTTCAGTTGCTAATCATAGAGGAAGCACATTGTGGGGGTATCCTGCGCCATGACTATCCACTTCAAAAAGCCTCTGGGCTACCCCTAAAACCCAGAAGGGAGATGTAAGAGAAGCCCTCTGGGGACCTGAGCTGCCAGTGTGAAAGTGGATCGGGAGAGCAGCTCAGAGTCTGATCTCATTTGATTCTCCACCCTCATGGGTGATATTATTGTCTCTATTTTACAAAGGAAACTGAGGCTCCAAGAGTTCTGGTGTCCGAGGCCCCATGCCTCAAGGTAGGCAGCAAGATGGCAGAGGGCTCAGAGCCCTGGGCCTGGAATCAGAAACAGCTGAGCTCAAACATGACCTCGGCCACTTCCCAGGTCTGTGACATTGGGGGAGGCTCTTCAGCTTTCCCTGCCTCCCTTTCCTCTCCATCCAAATGAGGATGGTGAGGGCACCCACCTCACTAGTTTGTGGTGAGGATAGCGAGAGGTAATACTGGCCAGGGGCTTTCTCAGCCTAAAGCACTTAAGAAATGCTGGCCAGTGCCTATATTCTGAGGGTCCTTCAATCTCCAATACCCCCTGTTGTTCCAGCCTCTCTTCCTTCTGACCTTCTATGGTGTAAGGGCTCTCCCATCACTGTTATCCCTTCTTCCAAATAGCCTGCCAGGTCTAACACTCTGTTTCTGTGTAATCTCCCAGACTAGACATCATTCTGTATTCCAAGCTCTCTAACAGCCTTGACTTTCTGCCGTAACGTGACATTCTAGGCTTTTGTTTCTTCTAAGATTTCTAACTATAATTTTCATTTTAATCACTACAAATATCTCAGCAATGCAACAACTGAAAAGGACCAAGGGGATTCCATTCCAATCTCGCCAAATTAAAACCTTGCTTTTTAAAAAGATTCTTCAGTCATTGCCAATCATAATAACATCCATCAGTACTTGTCTTGCATGCTGCTGCTGCTGCATAGAATCACTTTCTCGGTCCCCGTCTTTCTTTTATCCGTATAAACCACTCTGTTTTCTTTTTCTCTTTTGGGCTTTGTGTTGCAGGACCTAAATTTTAATTTAGAATAACAAAGGGCTGATATAAATTTTCCTGAAATCAAGTTGTTTATCATAAGTACTTTTGGCTGGTGTTTTCTAAATTATCCTGTCCCTGCCCTTACTTTGTTCCATGGAACAGAGAAGAAATAAATTGTTGTTGGTGGATTAAGTTTTTAGCTGCTTCTGGCTGATGATTTTGTGTTTTCTAAGAACTCTCTCATTGGTCAGGTAGATGGCACAGTGGGTAGCATGCCTGGCCTGAAGTCAGGAAGACTCATCTTTCAGACTGCAAAACTGATCTCACATACCTATTTGGTGTGTGACCCTGGCCAAGTCACTTAACCGGTTTGCCTCAGTTACTCATCTGAAAATGAGCTAGAGAAGGAAATGCCAAATCATCCAGTATTTCTTTGAAGAAAACCCTAAATGGGATCATGAAGAGTCAGAGACAACCAAAAATAAACCCACATAAATTAGTGGCATTTCTATGTATTACTAACAAAGCCCAACAACAAGAGAAATTCCATTTAAAGTTACTCTAGACATTATAAAATATTTGGGAGTCTACCTGCCAAGACAAACCCAAGAACTATGTGAACATAATCACAAAACGCTTGTCAAACAAGTAAAATCAGATCTAAATAATTGGAAAAATATCAGTTCCTCATGGGTAGGCTGAGCTAATATAATAAAAGTAACAATTCTCCCCACATTAATTTACTTATTCAGTGCCATACCAATCAAACCACCAAAAATTGTTTTATAGAGCTAGAAAAAATAATAAAAAAAATTAATCTGGCAGAACAAAAGGTCCAGAATATCAAGGTGGTTAATGAAAAAAATGCAAGGGAAGGTAGCTGAAATGTACCAGATCTTAAATCATATAAAACGGAAATCAGCAAAACTACTTGGTACTGGCTAAGAAACAGAGGGATGATTCAGTTGAAGAGGTAAGATACATAAGATGCCATAGTTAATGACTGTAGTAACCTACTGTTTAATAAATCCAAAGACTCCAGCTTCTAGGCTCAGAACTCACTATTTAACAAAAACTGCTGGGAAAACCAGAAAATGGAATACTAGAAACTAGGCACAGACCAACATCATATATCATATACCAAGAAAAAGTCAAAATGGGTACATGATTTTATAGACATAAAGTGTGAAACTACAAGGAAACTAGGAAAGCAAGGCACAGTCTACCTGTGAGATCTATGGAGAAGGGAAAATTAAATTGCCAAACAAGAGACAGAGAACATTATCGAAATGTAAAATGGATAATTTTCATTACATTAAATTGAAAAGTTTTTTCACAAACAAAGCCAATTTAAACAAAATAAGAAGAGAAGTAGAAAGTTGAGAAACAATGTTTATAACCAGTGTCTCTGATAAAAGCCTCATTTCCAAAATATATAGAGAACGGGGTCAAATTTATACGAACACAAGTCATTCCTCAACTGATAAGTGGTCAAAGTTGATGAACAGGCAATTTTCAGAAGAAGAAATTAAAGCTATCTACAATCATATGAGAAAAAGCTCTAAATCAGTATTGATTAGAGAAATGCAAATCAAAACAACTCTGAGGCACCACACCATACCTATCAGATTGGCTAACATGACAAAACAGGAAAATGATAATTTTTTGAGAAAATATGGGAAAATTGGAACATTAGTACATTATTGGTGGAGTTGTGAACTGATCCAACCATTCTGGAGAGCAATTTGGAACTATGTCCAAAGGGCTATAAAACTGTGTCTACATAACCTTTGACCCAGCAATACCATTTCTAGGTCTGTATCCCAAAGAGATCATACAAATGGGAAAAAGACTCACATATGTAAAAATACAGCAACCCTTTTTGTGGTGGCCAAGAATTGGAAACTGAGGGGATGCACATCAACTGGGGAAGGGCTGAACAAGTTGGGCTAAGTAAATGTAATGGAAAACTGATGAGCAGACAGACTTCAGAAAAACCTGGGAAGACTTATATGAACTGATGTTGAGTGAAGTGAAGAGAAGCAGAAGAACACTATACACAGTGACAGTGACATTGTGCGATGAATTACTTTGATGGACTTAGCTCTTCTCAGCAATGCAAGGATCTACGACAACTCCAAAAGCGTCATGATGGAAAACACTATCCACATTCAGAGAAAGAACTATGGAGTCTGAATGCAGATCAAAGCATAGTGTTTGCACTTTTTTTGTTTTATTTTGTTTTGTCTCTTCTTTCTTGTGGTTTCTCCCATTGAATCCAATTCTTCTTTACACCATGATTAATGTGGGAATAGATTTAATATGATTTAACATTTATTCTATATCAGATTTACATCCTACCAATATCAGATAGTTTTCAATCTTGGAGAGGGAGGAAGAAAGGGAGGGGGAGAAAATTTAACACTCAAAATCTTATGGAAGGGAATGTTGAAAACTAAAAATAAATTAATTAATTTAAATTTTAAAAAAAGCTTTTGACAAAATACAATACCCATTCCTATTAAAAACACTAGAGAGCACAGGAATAGAGCCTTCCCTAAAATGATAAGTAGCACCTGTTTAAAACCATCAGCACGCATTATATGTAATGAGGATAACCCAGAAGCATTACCAGTAAGATTAGGGGTGAACCAAGGATGTCCACTATGACCATTGTTATTCAATATTGTACTAGAAGTCTTAGCTTTATCAATAAGAGAAGAAAAAGAAATTGAAGGAATTAGAATAAGCAAAGAAGAAACAAAGGATCACTCTTTGCAGATTATATGATGGTATACTTAGAGAATCCTAGAGAATCAACAAAAAGCTACTTGAAATAATAAAAACTTTAGCAAAGTTGCAGGATATAAAATAAACCCATGTAAATCATTGGCATTTCTATATATTACTAACAAAGCCCAACATCAAGAGATAGAAAGAGAAATTCTATGTAAAGTTACTGTAGACATTATAAAATATTTTGAAGTCTACCTGTCAAGATAAAACCAAGAACTATATGAAAACAATTACAAAACACTTCTCACACAAATAAAGTCAGATCTATAGAATTCTGGAAAAATATCCGTTGCTCATGAGTAGTCTGAACTAATACAATAAAAGTGGCAATTCTACCTAAATTAATTTACTTATTCAGTGCCATACCAAACTACCAAAAAACTATTTTATAGAGTTAGAAAAATAATAACAAAATTCATCTGGCAGAACAAAAGGTTTAGCATATCAAGGGAGTTAATGAAAAGAAATGCAAGGGAAGGTGGCCTAGGCCTAGCTGTACCAGATCTTAAATTCTATTATAATGCAGCAATCAGCAAAACTACTTGGTACTGGCTAAGAAATAAAGTGGTGGATCAGTGGAATAGGTTAGGTATACAAGACGCAGTAGTCAATAACTATAGTAATGTACTGTTTGATAACCCAAAGACTCCAGTTTCTGGGATAAGAACTCACTATTTAACAAAAACTGCTGAGAAAACTGGAAAATAGTATGGTAGAAACTAGGCCTAGACCAACATCATACACAGTATGCCAAGATAAAGTCAAAATGGATACCTGATTTAGATATAAAGGCTGATACTATAAGCAAACTATGAAAGTAAGGAATAGTTTGTCCATCAGATTTATGGAAGAATTTATGACCAAACAAGAGACAGAGAACATTATGAAATGCAAAACAGAAAATTTTTATTACATTGAATTGAAAAGTTTATGTACAAACAAAGCCAATGCAAGCAAGATTAGAAGGGAAGCAGAAAGCTGGGAAACAATTTTTACAACCAGTGTCTCTGATAAAGGCCTCATTTCTAAATATGTAGAGAACTGAGTCAAACTTATAACAACACAAGTCATTCCCCAAGTCATATTGACCTAGCAATACCATGGCTAGATCTATATCCAAAGGAGAAACAACAACCCCAAAAGGAAAAGGAACTCTACATACAAAAATGTTTATGGCAGCTCTTTTCTGGGGGTAAGAATTAAGAGTTGACCAATACGGGAATGGCTGAACAAGTAGTGATACGTGATTATGACGGAATACAATTGTGCTATAAGAAATGATGAGCAGGAAGGATGTTCTCAGAAAAACCTGGAAAGACTTCCATGGGCAGATGCAAAGTGAAATGTACAGTGTAAAAAGTAACAGCAATATTGTGAGATGATTGGCCGTGAATGACTTGGCGATTCTCAGCAATACAATGATTCAAGACTACTCTAAAGGATGTATGGCAAAAAATGCTCTCCATCACCAGAGAAAGGACTGATGGTGTGTGAATACAGACTGAAGCATATTTTTTTTTCACTTTCTTCATTTTTTCTTGAGTTTTTTGTCTGTTTTCTTTCAAAACATGACTATTACCTATATGTTTTGCATAACTACAGAACTACAATCTACATCAAATTGTTTGCCTTAGAGGGGGAGGGAGGAAGAGAGAAAATTTGGAATTCAAAGTTTTAAAAGCAAATGCTAAAAATTGCTTTTATATGAAACTGGGGAGAAATAAAAGACTAAATAAATATATTAATGAAATTGGAAAAAAATTTACAAAATTAATGTTGAAAACTGTCTTTGCATGTAATTGGAAAAAATAAAATATTAAAAGTGCAAAAGCAAAAAAAAAAAAGATAAGCTGTAAGCAGACAGAGGGCTCAGAGCCCTGGGCCTGGAGTCAGAAACAGGGGAGCTCAAACATGACCTTGGACATCTCCCAGGTCTGTGACACTGGGGGAGGCTCTTTAGCTTTCCCTGCCTCCCTTTCCTCTCCTCCCCCATTAGGACGGTAAGAGCACCCACCTCACTGGTTTGCGGTGAGGATACCAGGGGTTAATATTAGCCAGGGGCTTTCCCAAACTTAAAGCACTTAATAAATGCTGGCTAGTGCCTATATTCTGAGGGCCCTTCAATCTCCAATACCCCTGTTGTTCCAGCCTCTCTTCCTTCTGACCTTCTGCGTTGTAAGGGCTCTCCCATCACTGATATCCCTTCTTCCAAACGGCCAGCCAGGTCTAACTAACACTCTGTTTTCTGCGTCATCTCCCGGATAGACATTCTGTATGCTAAGCTCTCTAACAGCCTTGACATTCTATGCTCTAGGGCCCCACCCAAATCTGACATTCTAGGCTTTTGTTTCTTTTGATTAAGTAAGTTTTATTTTAATTTATCCTACATATCTTAATGCAGGGATTTCAAAGGACAAAGGTAATTCCATTCAAATCCGGTCCACTTAAAACCTTACTTTTTACAAAAATTTAATTATTTTAAACTTAAATACAAAAACTTAAGTACACCAGAAGAAAATAAAAAGTAATACAAAAGCTTAAAAATTAAAACTTAAATACAAAATAATGCAAGAAAAAAAGCGTTACCACGTGCACAGCAGAAGGTAAAAAAACTCACTTTCTAAAAAGATTCTGCAGCCACTGTCTATCATAACAACATCAATACTTGTCTTACCTGAGGATGGTGCTACGTAGAATTATGGTTTTGATCCTCATTTTTTCCTTTATCCGTATAAGCCGCTCTGCTCTCATGTTCTCTCCTGGGCTTTGCGTTGCAGGATCTAAGTTTTAATTTATAACAGCAAAGGCCTGATATAAGCTGTATTGAAATAAAGTTTTTTGTCATAAGTATTTTGGGCTGCTGTTTCCCAAATTATCCTGCCCCTGCCCTTACCTTGGCCCACAGAACAGAGAAGAAATAAGTTGTTCTTGTTGTTTCTTGACTGCTTCAGGTCCATAGTTTTGCATGTCCTGAGAACTCTCTCATGAGGTAAGTGAATAGAGTACTGACCTGAAGTCAGGAAGACTCATTTTCCTGAGTTCAAATCCAGCCTCAGAGACGTACTAGCTGTGTGACCCTGGGCAAGTCACTTGAAGAGTCAGAACACGGCTAAAGGACAGTTCTTCCAAGGTGGTATGTTCTAAGGTGGGCTGTTCACTCCTCTCCTGGCCTGTGTTCTGGCTACCACAAGCACTCTTTTCTGCCCTGGAATTGTGAAGAGGGTCTCTGCTCCACTGTGACCCCCAGCTCTGATGTGCTAGTGCTCCTCCTCAGCCTGGAACTGCCAGCTAGGACTGTGACACAGATCCGAGTATGGGCAAAGCATCAGAGTCCTGCCCCAGGGCCGGCAAAGAGAGCCCTTAAGGTCCAGGGGGATGAGAGCTCAGGGAGCTTCTAAGGGACCCCCAAGGCCTGCTGGGGGGGGCTGCTCTGCGGCCTGCTCTTGGCTGTGCCACTCTCACCCCAGCAGGACTTTCCTGTCCACCTTCTGAGGGATCAGGGACTGGAAAGCGGTTTCACTCCGTCCTCCTGTGGTTCTGCTGCTCCAGAATTGGTTTTAGGGCATTATTTAAAGGTGTTCCGAAGCGTTAGGGAGAGCGCAGGCCCATCCTTGCCTTTGTTCTGCCATCTTGGCTCCACCTCCACAATGGCTATTTCTTAAAAAACAAAAAAATCATTCCTGGCAGACGAATATTGACAATGGATAAGATTGGATGAGAGGAAGTGTTGCATTGTGGGTAGAGAGCCAACCTAAAAGCCAGGAAGACACTTACAAAACCTGACTCTGACATTTCATTCTGCCACCTGGGGCAAGGAGCTTAACCTCTCTGTGCCCCAGGCAACTCTAAGAATTTAAGCGGCCAAGAAGGACCTGGCGTATGTGTGCACTGGCTCCCTTTGGCCTCTAACACATCACAGGTGTCAGCTTGAAAGGACCATGATCTGCAAGAATTCACCAGTCTAAAGGCAATTTCAAAAAATCACTCTTTGAGGAGGATATATGACTTGTGTCTCAGCTTGTTCTGTCCTCCTTCTGATTCAGCAAAGAAAATGAAAACTCTCCCTACAAACACGATAGTTCACAAAACAAATCCCCACATTGGTCATGTCTGAAATTGTACGTGTCTCTGCACAGTAAATTAATCACATCTCTGACAGCACTCAGTGGTGTCTGTTGTCTTTAGTCTTTTAGATTTAGGGTTTATCATGGCGTTGATCAGAGATCTTTCATCATAATTGTCTTTTCTGGATAACGTTATTGTCCCTGTTTAAATTACTCTGTTGTTTCTTTGGCTCACTTCACTCTGCGTCAATCAAAGGGGCATTTTTAAGTTCTTCAGAAACTGCCCATTTTTAAAAATTTCTTATGACGCAATAACATTCCATTCCATTCATAAACCTCAATTTATTTAGTCATCCACTAGTGGGAAAACACAACCTTAGGTTCCAATTTGTGGCTACCAGGAAAAGAGCTTTGCTATAAATACTGTTGCATCTCTCAGTCTTTTTCCACTTTCTGGAGTGTCTTTGAGATGTAAATGCAATAGTGGAATGCCAGGGTCATAGGGCATTTACAAGGTAATAACATTTGGGGTCATACTTATAACTTATTTTCCAGGATGGCCAGATCACTTTACCCCTTCACCCACAGTGCACTGGCATTCCTGTTTAACTACAGTTCCTAAAGTTGCTTTAATTTACTTTTTCTAACTCTTAATGATTTTGAGCATTTTTCAAATGTTTGTGGAGAGCTTAGGTTTCTTTAAAAATTGTTTGCTGATATCGTGGGCAATTGAGCAATTGGGGAATTGCTCTTAGTCTTATAAATTTGAATCTGTTCCTTATATACTTTGAATATGCAGCCTTTATCAGAAAATTTTCCTGCAAAAATTATCCCCTTCTCCCCCATTATTTTCACCTTCTTATTTTACCTATAATGGATTTGTATCTGCAAAACCAATATCTCATTTGTCACTTGAGTGCGCTATTTTGGGACCTCTCTGACAGAATTTGCCACCTTGGCCCAGAAAACTCCTTATGGGGAAAATCACATCACCCTGCAAGATTGCATCAGCCTTGGTATTCCACTTCATCACCCCCTCTGACTCAGTGATTGGAGGGCAGAGCCATGAAGCTGAAAACCCTCACGGAAGGAGAACTCAGCTGAAATAGTCTCATTTCTCACATGGCTATTCTACTTCGGGACTTCCCAGAATTTTCTATCATTCCCCTCTACTTTTCAGATTCCTTTTGTGCATTCTCTTTTGTTCTCTGATGGCTAGGACAGTCTTTTTTTCATATATGTGTCCCCAGAGCTTAGCCCAGGGCCTGGCACATAGTAGGGACTTAATAAATGTTTATTGACTGACCAATTTTACAGAACCACGGTTTTCCATTTTATCTTCTATGATCCCATCTATTGCTTGAATAGTCCCGAACTCCTCCCCTATCCATAGACCTGAAAGGTGATTTCTTCCTTGGTGTTCTCATTTGGTTATGTTCTGACCATGTATATCTAAGTCACGTACATATCTGGAGATTATCTTACTATATGATGTAAGACATTGATTCACAATTGTTTTCGACAGACTCCTGTGCATTTTCCTAGCATTTTCTTCAGTATCAAGCCCTTCCCACAGTAAATGGAGTCTTTCAGTTTATCAAACACTATGTTACTGTGATTCTTTGCTCCTGTACAGCAGACGTCTTGATCCGTTTCACTGACAAACCTCTCCATTGCTTGTGCAGTACCAAGTCATATTAACAATTATTGCTTTTAACACAGTTTGTGGTCTCGTACTGACAAGTCCCTTCCTTGCCACTTTCTCTTCATTATCACCATTGAGATCCTTCTTCCATATCATATTTGTAATTATTTCTCTAGTTTTATAAGATATAATTCTGGTAGTCTGATTGGTCAGTCTGGTTTAAGTAAATTAATTTAATGGTGCTGTCATTTTTTTATTGCGATGGCTCTACCTATCCATGAGCAAAGAATATCCATCCCAGTATTCAATCTATATTTAAGCAGACTGTTTTATTCTTGGATTCACGTTGTTGCAACTGGGTAAATACACTTCCAAAAATTAAATAGTTTCTGTAGTTGCTTTGAGTGTAGTTTCTCTTTCTAGCTCTTTCTGCTGGGTTTATTTAGTGAACTACAGGAATGTTGATGATTTAGGTGGATTAATTTAGGATCCCGAAACTTTGCCAAATTTATCAATTACTTGAATGTTTTATTTGACTCTTTAGGGTCGTCTAAAGAAATCACCATATCACCTGCAAAAGGTGAGGCCACTGTTTTCTCTTTGCCCATCATTCCTTTTCTTTATCTTTCCAATCTTATTGTAATAGCTAGCAGTTTGAAAAGTATGTGAAATAATAGTGTCGACACTGGGTCATAGTGTCAACTTCCTTAACTGTGATTTCATTGAAAAGGCCGCTAACTTTTCTTCCTTACATAATTAGTGTACTTGGATTTAGATAGCCGTTATGTACTACGGTAAAGAAAGTTCCATGTGTTACTAAGCTTTCCAGACTATGTGAGTTAAATGAGGGTTTGATTTTGTCAAAAAGGACTTTGTCATCTCTTGACATAGTCATCTGTTCATCTTATTTGTATTACTAGCACGATTTAATATATTTACAAAGTCAGAACTGGAAGGAACACTACATTTTTGTTGATGCTGTTTTTCGTCATTTCAGTTACCTCTGACTCTCTGAGCACATTTGGGGTCTGCTTGGTGAAGATACTGAAGGGGTTTCTCATTTTCTTCTCCAATTCATTTTATTGATGAAGGAACTGAGGCAAACAGGGTTAAGTGACTTGCACAGGGTCACACAGCTAGGAGGTTTCTGAGACAAGATTTGAACTCGGGTCTTCCTGACTCTAGGCCCAGCAATATAAACTCAATATGGTCATAGTGTATCATCTTTCAAATATGTTGCCTTGGAGACATTTAAAAGTTTGTGTGTCTAGGTTCATTCAGAATATCAGTCTGTAGGTTTGTTTGTATACATTGTCTTTCCCTTCATTAGGTATGAAGGCCATACCTATGTCATAGAAAGAGACTGGAAGAATGGCTGGTTTTCATTTAATTGTGAACAACATATATTGGCAAAATGACTGGAGTGTCCTTAGTAATTTGGCATCATCATTTCCTTAGAACCCTACTAGTCTCAGATGAAATCTCACCCCCTTCAGGTCCCTGTTCTTCCATAAAAGTGAGGCTTCTCCTCCAAGATCGTGTTTCTTCTGTTTTCTGTGTCTCAGATGTATAACTGTTTGTTTACTTGTTTTCTCCATCATTAGATTTTAAGCTCCGGGGCAGAGCCAAGATGGCAGCGTAGAAGCAGCAACACATCGCAGCTCTCACATAGCCACCCCAAAATACCCATAAAATAGGACTCTAAACCAATCCTGGAACTCCAAAACGCACACAAAGATACTTCCCACTAAAGTCAGCTC
>JAQQSU010000087.1:47339-64273 GCA_028627135.1 Pseudochirops cupreus
GGCGAGAAGCTACAAAGCAGAGGTGGGTGCAAAACCTCTGCCTTTCGCTTTTCCGCTCTGGAGGCCTTTCGGCCAGACTGCTTATCTCCCCCTTTCCCAAATCCCGCTCGCAGCTGCTGCTAATTCGCTCACCTGAGAGGCTCCTCCACTCCTCCCATCCAGCCGCCCCTGGGGCACAGCCGCGGCTTCAGGGCAGGCTGGTTTCGGTTCGCAGTGCTGATATGGTTCCTCATAGCTGAGCTTACTTTAGTGGGAAGTATCTTTGCGTGCATTTTGGAGTTCTAGGATTGGTTTAGAGTCCTGTTTTATGGGTATTTTGGGGTGGCTATGTGAGAGCTGCGATATGTTGCTGCTGCTACGCTGCCATCTTGGCTGCGCTCCCCCCCCACACCAATTCTTTTCAAGTAAAAAATAGTATTACCTGTGCTGAAGCTGTTTATCAACCACCTTGATTATGTCTAGGTAAGAAATGAGGCAAAGAATGACCTCTTTAACCTAGTCCAAAAACAAAAACAAAACACAGCAATCTGGGAGGGAAAAACCCTCAAGGTTTCTGGTCCAAATTCATTTCTTACCTGACCCTAAGCACTGAATGGGTGTTGCTTCAGTCAAACTGAGACGTGGAAAAGATATTAGCTTAAAAAGGCCAAGTTGTCCTGCTGCACTCTGGGCCATCTCCAGTTGTTCTGATTTATATCTTGCCACTCTGGGCCATCTCCAGTTGTTCTGATTTATATCTTGCCACTGGAGCCAGGCAATGCTGGAGGAGAAATTGGGGTTGGTGACTTTGCACAGCCCTCTCTCACTTGTCCTGTTTGAGAAGGAAGGACATACAGCAACAACTTTGAAGAACTCCTGAAAACTTAACAACAGTTCTTGGAAGCCTTTAGAAGCTGATTCCAACTAGTATGATTATCTTAGTCACACTTTGATATTTATTTTATAAACTTCCTGCAATGTTCAGACCAAACATTTTTGTGTTTTTCCCTAGTTTTGCTTTTGTGAATGTGGAATTAATATTACCCAGGACCGGGCATTATAGATGACTCGTCACTCCACTGCTTTTATATGTTAACCTTTGCTGCATCACTTCTGCTGAGATTAAGAATGTTAAAGGTAACCTTAGTGGTAAAAATCTAATCTGAATTTCTATCGAAACTGAAAGAATTCATTACGTACATCAGTTCATAAAAACTTTCCTTAACTCCCTGTTATATTCTAGGGGCTGCTCTAGGTGCTTGAGGGCACAGAGACAAACAGCAGGCACTCCCTGGCCTGAAAAACACACACACACACACACACACACACACACGCACATACATCTATACAAAACACCAACAAAAGGCAGGGCAATGGGGTGGGGGTCTGATAATTAGAGGGGACCATATTAGACCCAATTAGGCACTGATTAAGTGCCTGCTATGTGCCAGACACTGCTCAGCGCTGGGGGTGGGAAAAGAGGAAGGAAAAAGAATTCCGTGCCTCAGCTAGCTCACAATCTAATAGGAGAATCAAAAAGCCAACAAAATAAAGCTGTATACAGGATGGATAGGAATTAATTTAGAGAGGGGACACTAGACTTGGGAGGGTTTGGGACAGGCTTTAAGTCAAAGAGGAGTTGGTGACTGCAACTTTAAGAAATCATAGCAGCCAGGAGTGAGAAGTGAGGAGGAAAATCATTCCAGGCATGTTGGACAGGGGGAGAAAGTGACCAGAGTCAAGAGATGGAGTATCTTGGTCATGGAACAGCAAGGAGGCCATTGTCACAAGATCAAACAATAAGTGGAAGGGAGTAGAGGGTAAGAAGACAGGAAAGATAGGAAGTGGCTAGGTTATAAAGGGCATTGAAGGCCAAACAGAGGATTTTATATTTAATCCTTGAGATGATGTGGAGGCATTGCAGTTCATTGAGTTGGGGGATGACAAGGTTAGACCCGTGTTTTAGGACGCAGAGATGCAGCAGCTAGGTGGTGCAGTTAATAGAGCACCTGCCCTGGAGTCAGAAAGACCTGAGTTCAAATATGGCCTCAGACACTTAACACAAAAACTAGCTGCGTGGCCTTGGGCAAGTCACTTAACCCCAATTTCCCTGCCTTCCACCTCCAAAAAGAAAAAAAAAAGCTGAAGAGAGGTTGAGAAGGAGAACTAAGAAGAGGACATTGGATCTGACAGCCAAGAGATCAGTGGTAACTTTGAAGACAGTAGTATTGGTGGAATGATAAGTTGGGAAAGCAAACTATAAGGGGTTTGAAAACAGGGAGAAGCAAGTGGAAGCACCTATGGTAAAAAGCCTTTTCAAAGAGTTTAACTACAAAAGTCAAAGAAATACAGGCTCATAGTGGGGATGGAAGAAACTAGTAATGGTTTCTGGAGGGTGGGGAAGACGTGAGTGTGTTTGTAAACACCAGGGAATGAGCCAGTAGACAGGGAGACATTCAAAGTGAGTAAAAGAATGAGGATGATAGATGAACAATATGCTGGAGGAGACAGGGTGGAGTATGATTGCTTGAGCAGGTAGAGAACATGGCCTCGTTAATGTGACACCTCATCATGTGAAACAGTGGTGAAAGAGGAGACACTGGGAGAAGGCATTTGCTTCATTTGAGATGAGGGAGAGGAGGGGAAAAAGAGCTCAGGGTGAATGGCCTCAACTTTCGTGTAAAAGATGATTCAAGATTCTCAGCTGAGAGCTTAGGGCCATGAGAGGTTTTAGAAAGGATGAAAAGGTTTGGAAGAGCTGCTATGGAGAGTGAGGATAGTGAGGTGATAAGACAGGTAGAGTGGGGTTTCTAAGCAGTAATGGGGATGCCGTTGAAGCTGGGCAACATAAATTTATAGTAGATCCAGCAGGAACAGTCTTGTGATTTTCTCCACCTTCATTCATCAGCGCAACTGGAAGAGCAAAAGTGATAAACAGAAGGAGATCCCAGTCTGAGGCTTGCTCAAACATCATTAGTGAAATGGTAAGGAGGCTGGGGATACAGGAGAAGAGAAGTGTAGAATTCAAATGGTTCTCCAAGGGAGCAAGATGGGGGTCAAAGATCTAATGCAGGTGTGACATGGTCTAGGAGAAAATAAAGAGGCAGAGGAATTGGAGGGCACATTGCACATGAAGAAAAAGGTTTGGTAAAGGAAGTTAAAGGAAGAAGTAGCAACACAAGAGATTCAGAGAATTTTGGAATTCTTGAATGTGAACATGAAGTAGTATATTTGTGAAAGATGGCAAAATCCAGGCTATGACCATTGGTGGGTGTGGCTAAAGTGGAGTGTAACAGTAGGACATGGGAAATGAGTAGGCTGAGGAACTGAGTGGTTAAGGGAGATTGAGGGAATTGTAGTTTATAAGTTAAAGTCCACTTCTTTGAGGCCAGGAGTTGCAGAGGGAAACAATGGGGGCCCTTTATCAAACTCCCTGCGAATGGAAGGGGGGGTGAGCAGGGTCGGTAGACAAGAGCTACCAAGATTCTGATTCAGTGGTAGATATGAAAATCTTGTACCTCAAGGGAGGAGATGTCAATTAGGGAGATATATGGGGAGAAATGAACATGGAGAAAATCATCTAAATCTTATCTATGGTTTACGCATTCATTTAAATAATTCTCTTTTCTCCCATTTATCCGTGATCAAGTAATTTCCTCATAAGACCAATTTGAGCATTTGAATAAAGCAGCAGAACTAAGCATGTTGTAATTGTTCCTTCTGTCTGACCAAAGATCTAAGTTCATCTGCTGAATTATATTTTGTGGTAACACATTCCCAGGTAGAATACTGCATGTGTTATTTTGTTCAAAGAAATGTCTTTAGACTTATTTGACTTAAGCCTACTAGAGATTCATGCTTTCCAGTAGAAAGGTTTAAATTTGCCAAAATGTGTAGGATGTATTCACTAATTTTTGTGCTGTCCCAGTGTTAGTAGATGGTGACTATAACGCAACTGAATTTAAGGAAAGTTCTTCCAGAAAGTCAATCACTAAAGCAAAACCTTCTAAGAAATTAATGTTGGTTAAGCACATTCCTGGAATCAGGGAGACCTGAGTCAAAATTTGGCCTCAGTTAGTAACAAACTTGTGACCCTGGGCATTTATTTAAACCCTGATTGCCTCAGTTTCTTCATCTGTAACATGAGCTGGAGAAGGTAATGGCAAATCACTTCAGTATCTTTGCTAAGAAAACCCCAAATGAGGTCGTGAAGAATCAGAAATGACTGAACGGAATGAAAAACAATAACAGTCTCTTTATAAAACATAACTGGTGAAAGAATGAAGAAAAATTAGTATGTAAAAGTGGACAGGCATACCATGCAGGAGTAGCAGCTCCAAACCGCAAAGCACTCATTTCTGTCCCAGTACTGGACCAATTTTAATTATTTCAGTGGCAAGTTCTTTAGCTACAACTTCTAGTTTGCTTTGATTTCTAAAAATAGATTAATGATAAAAATAATGGATTTTATTCAGAAATATTAAAAATTATTAACTTTTTGTTTTAGTTAGGAAATTGTCAAAGGATAATTCCAATCAATGTAAATGAATGGAGCCCAATGATAAATTAGGATTATCTTCTAAAACCTTTGAACCTATTCCAAACATTCTTCCCAGAGCTGGAGACCAGCACAATAAGAACAAGATGCAATACAGTTCAACTTCTAATAGTGTTGGTGTTCAGTCATTACACTTGTGTCTGAATCTTCTTGACCCTGTTTGAGGTTCTCTCAGCAAAGGTACTGGAGTGGTTTGCCGTTTCCCTTTCCATCTCATATTATAGATGAGGAAACTGAGGCAAGCAAAATTCTGTGACTTGCCCAGGGTCACACAGTCGTTTCATATTATTACAGAATTAATTCTACCCTTGCCATGCACTGCTATGTGTAAGTTTGGAGTGGTAGAACCCAAGAAAAAGGCATAGCTCAGTTTCTATAGAAGGTATGATAATGTGAAATATTTTGACATGAACGAAAGTGGAATCTTTCAGTATGGAGAATAATGATGAAATATGATGAAATATACAGGCTTCAGAGGCTTGAGGTCCTTGGATTTTCATTACTTCCCTGTTTTTCTCATGCTCTAACATGACATACATGCACACTGGTTGAGGAATAATTGAACTTGATAATAAAAATTTGGTGACCTGTGTGTGGTAACTCAAATTTCTAAATTTAGGGTTAGGGTTAGGGTTAGAGGTTACGGGTAGGGTTAGCGTTAGTGACCGAGTCCATATTTGAACTCAGGAAGATGAGTCTTCCTGATTCAAGGCCAAGCACTCTCCGTCTTGGACCACCTAACTTACCTGGAAAATAGTGAATACTTAAGAAATGCTTCCTATCAGACTGACTGATTTCTCAACCAGCATGGAAAATTCCTGAAGTTTAGCAGTCAGGTCTTGGAAGCCTGCAGGAACCTCTGTGAGGAGGCTTTGACTGACTTCGTCAAACTTTGGTGTTTTATTTCACAAATTTCCTTCTAAGTGGAGCTCAGCCAGTTTCTTTGACTCAGCCAGTGTCTTCCAGATTTTGCTCTTCTGAATGGAAGTATTAATGAGTAACATTAATATTTAAATGAAGGACCAGGTAGACTATAGTGTGATACTACTCAGTGCTGTCTCCACTGCTATTAAATCTTAACCTACAACATATCTCCTGTCATAGAGTCTGGATTCCTGTTTACAATGAAGGAATTCATTATTTGCTTTCCTTCACAGATCAACATGTCAATCAATTCGAGTCCCTTCTGGCTACCAGAACAGCCAGTGAGTAGTCAAATGTTCTAAAAGTCCAGTAAAAATCCTGTTTCGAAAGGATGGAAATGTAATACCAGGTTTTAGAAACCCTGGTTGGCCCACTATAGTCGCAATATCAGGATGGGCCACAAAAGAGTGGGAACTCCGCAAAGTTTTCAGGGAGCTGCAATATCCTGGTTGGACACATGACATCAACAAAGACCCCCTTTTATTCTGAAATGCTCCTTCATTGTTCAGTAAATATTTCTTGAGCCCCTACTAAGTTCCAGATATTGCTCCAGGCATTGCAGATGCAAAACCAAAACTGAATCAGCCCCTGTCTTGGAGGAATTTTGGTCCCCTGGGCGGACACCAATTCTTCCAAGCAACAAATGACGTTATGTGTACAGGAGCTGGTTAAACTGTGCTCCAGCTGTTTATCCACCACATTGAAAACCTCTTGGACTTTTAACAATCAGTTCTTGGAAGTCTTTAGGAGCTGGTTCCAACTGGGAAGTCTGTCCCAATGACACTGTGATCCTTATTCCATAAACGTCTTTCAGAGTGCAGAACACCCGTTTTCTCCTATTACCCCAGTTTTGCTTCTGGGAATGTGTAACAGTAATATGTGACCCCATGCCAGGCTCTGCAGAGTGAAACCTGCTGCATTTTCACTCCACGGCTATTATAACTTGACCTTTATCATATCTCTTCTGACAAAATTAAGAGGGTAAGAGTTAATCTCAGTGGTGACAATTTAGTCTGTATTTCTACTGTAATTGAAATAATTCATTATGTACATCAGTTCATAAATCCAGGGGTTCATTTGGCTCCGTTTTCCCTTTCTTAACAGAGAGTGAACTTTCACAAATGCGAAAATCCAGGAAAAACAGGGTTTAAAAAGGGAGAAAATGTAATACCAGGGATCGGCCACACGATGGCAGACGAAAATTGTAATATCTGAACTGGCCACGAGGCGGCAGCCGTGTACTGAAGAAAATCAATGTAGTTCAACATTCTTTCTGGACACCAGATGGCAGCGAAAGACTGTCTTATCTAACTCAAAGTCGATTAATTGTTCAAAAAAACATTTCTTAAGCGCCTACTGTACTCCAAAGGCTGCTCGAGGGGCTGAGGATCATAGAAAAAAAAAATGAGGCACAACCTGCCATGAAGAGCATATACGTAAATATGTCCATTCAAAACATGAATTAAAAGAAACATCTTGGGTTGGGGGGGGCGTCTAATAACTAGAGGGGATCATGTCAGTCAGTCAGTAAGCGTTTATTAACTGCCTGCTATGTGTCACCCTGTTTCCTAATGCCAATTGTGATTTTCCCCAGTAAATAACCAAAGAACAAAGTTTTCTGACCCAATTTTCATAATGTAATTACCAATTCAGGTAGACAGATAAAAATGTAGAGTTATGGAATTTGTTAAATAATGTAAAGAAACGGCTAAGTTTATTGGGGTGACTAGGTGGCACAATGAATAGAGCACGGCCCTGGATTTAGGAGGACCTGAGTTCAAATCCGACCTCAGACAACTAACATTTAATAGCTGTGTGACCTTGGGCAAGTCACTTAACCACAATTGCCCTGCCCTCCCCCCTCCAAAAAGCAAGAAAATAAAAAAGTGCTAAATTTAAAAATACAAGAAAGAAAAAAAATAGTCCCTCCCTTAAATGAGTTTCTATTCTAGTGAGAAAGACAAAACAGCTCAGGAAAATTTGAAAAACTGAGAGAAGAGAAGGATTTAGATTAGAGCAAATGGCTAGAAAGTGAAGTGGAGGCCTGCTTCTAGGCAAGATGAAATATAACGTCCTTTATCAGAAAAAGTCTTTGAAGTTGTAGCTCTGGGTGGATGGAAGGGAGGTGCTGTCCCAGCCACTGACAGGGAAATTCAGGAGAGGGACCAGCTCTAGGGGAAAGATGAGTTCTATTGTGAACATATTGAGGTTGAGACATTCATTTCAAACTAGCAAGCAGTCATTTCTTTCTTTTTTATATAATAAGTTTATTTTTAGTTTACAACATTCATTTCCATAAGATTTTGAGCTTTTAATTTTCTCCCTCTCCCTCCCCCTTTTCCCCAGGATGGTGTGCAATCTAATATAGGCTCTACTTATACATTCATATTAAATATATTTTCACATTAATCATGACATAAGACAGAATTAGAACTAATGGAAAGAACCACTGCAAAGAAGAAACAAAGAAAACAACAAAAGAAAAGGAAAGCAAATAGTTTGCTTCCATCTGCTTTCAGACTCCAAAGTTCTTTCTCTGGATATGGATCGCATTTCCTGTCATGAGTCTTTTCCAGTTGTCTTAGGTCCTTGCATTGCTGAGAAGAGATGAGCCTATCAAGCTCATTCATCACACAATGTGCTTGGTACTGTGTACAATGTTTACCTGGTTCTGCTCATTTCACTCAGCATCCATTCATATAAGTCTTTCCAGGTTTTTCTGAAGTCTACCCACTCATCGTTTCTAATAGCACGATAGTATTCCAGTACATTCATGTACCACAACTTGTTCAGCATTTACCCAACTGATGGACATCCCCTCAATTTCCAGGTCTTTGCTACCACAGAAAGAGTTGCTTTAAATGGTTTTATACGTGTGGGTCCTTTTGACATTTTTGTGATCTCTTTGGGATACAGACCTAGAAGTAGTATTGCTAGGTCGAAGTGTATGTATGTATAGTTTTATAGCCCTTTGGACTTAGTTCCAAATTTCTCTCCAGAACAATTGGATCAGTACACAAGTCCACTAACAATGCGTTAATGTTCCAATTTTCCCACGTCTCCAACATTTATAATTTTCCTGTTTTGTCATGTTATCCAGTCTGATAGGTGTGATGTGGTGCCTCAGAGTTGTTTTGATTTGCTTTTCTCTAATCAATAGAGTGTTAGAGCATTTTTTCACATCACTATATATAGCATTAATTTCTTCATCTGAAAACTGCCTGTTCCATATCCTTTGACCATTTATCAATTGGGGAATGACTTGTGTACTGATAAATTTGACTCAGTTCTCTATATTTATTAGAAATGAGGCCTTTTTCAGAGACACTGGCTGTAAACATTGTTTCCCAGCTTTCTGCTTCCATTGTAATCTTGGTTATGTTGGATTTGTTTGTGCAAAACCTTTTCAATTTAATGTAATCAAAATCGTCCATTTTGCATTTCATAATGTTCTCTATCTCTTGTTTGGTGACAAACTTTTCCTTTCTCCATAAATCTGACAGGTAAACTATTCCTTTCTCTCCCAAGTCACTTATACTTTCAGCCTTTGTATCTAAATCACGTACCCATTTTGACTTTATCTTGGTATAGGGTGTAAGATGTTGGTATAAGTCTAATTTCTGTGAGAATGTTTTGCAGTTTTCCCAGTAGGTTTTGTTAAATATCCCAGAAGATGGATTCTGTGGATTTATCAAATAGTAGATTACTGTAGTCATTGACTATTATGTCTTGTGTACCTAACCTATTCCACTGAACCACTACTCTATTTCTTAGCCACTACCATGTAGTTTTGATGCTTGCTGCTTTATAATACAATTTAAGATCTGGTACAGGTAGGCCACCATCCCTTGAATTTCTTTTCATTAATTCCCTTGATATTATGGACTTTTGTTTCTTCCAGATGAATTTTCTTATTGTTTTTTCTAACACTACAAAATAATTTTTTGGTAGTTTGATTGGTATGGCATTGAATAAATAATTTGATTTAGTCAGAACTGTCATTTTGGCCATAATTGTCATTATGGTTAGGCTTGGCTTAACCATGAGCAACTGATATTTTCCCAATTATTTAGATCTGACTTTATTTCTGTGAAAAGTATTTTGTAATTGTGTTCATACAGTTCCTGGATTTGTCTTAACGGGTAAATTCCCAAATATTTTATAATGCCTTTGTTAGTAATATATAGAAATGCTGATGATTTATGTGGGTTTATTTTATATGCTGCAACTTTGCTAAAGTTGTTTATTATTTCAAGTAGGTTTTTGTTGATTCTCTAGGATTTTCTAAGTATACCATCATGCCACCTGCAAAGAGTAATTGCTTTGTTTCTTTTCTGCCTGTTCTAATTCCTTAAATTTCTTTTTCTTCTCTTATTGGTAAAGCTAACATTTCTAGCATAATATTGAATAAAAATAATGAATAATGGGCTTCCTCGTTTCACTCCTGATCTTTTTGGAAATACATCTAGCTAATCTCCATTACATATAATGCTTCCTGATGGTTTTAGATAGATGATATCTATTATTTTCAGGAAGACTCCATTTATTTCTATGCACTCTAGTGTTTTTGGTAAGAATGGATGTCGTATTTTGACAAATGCTTTTTCTGCATCTTTTGAGATGATCATATGATTTCTGTTAATTTTGTTGCTGATATGGTCAATTACTCTGACAGTTTTGCTAAGATTGAACCAGGTCTGCATTCCTGGTATAAATTCTACCTGGTCATAGTGTGTTATTCTTGAGATTAATTGCTGTAATCAAAGAGATTAGTTTTAATATATTTTTAAAAATTTTCCATCTACATTTATTGTGGAAATTGGTCTATAATTTTCTTTCTCTGTTTTTGACTCTTCCTGGTTTAGGTATCGGTACAATATTTGTATCATAAAAAGAATTTGGTAGGACTCCTTCTTCACTAATTTTACCAAATAGTCTATATTGTATTGGAATTAATTGTTCTTTAAAAGTTTGATAGAATTTGCTAGTAAATTCATCTGGTCCTGGGGATTTTTTCCTAAGGAGTTCATTAATGACTTGTTCAAGTTCTTTTTCTGAGGTGGGGTTATTTAAATATTATACTTCCTCTTCTGTTAATCTCAGGAATTTATATTCTATTTCACTAAGATAGTTAGATTTAAGGCCATACAGTTGGGAAAAATAATTCCTAGTTATTGTTTTAATTTCCTCTTCATTGGTGGCAAATTCACCCTTTTAATTTTTGATATTCATAATCTGGTTTTCTTCTTTCTTTTTTTAAATCAGATTAACCAAAGGTTTGTCAATTTTATTTTTTTAAATAAAACCAGTTCTTAGTTTTATTTATTAGTTCAATTGTTTTCTCAATTTCAATTTTATTAATCTCTCTTTGTTTTTAGCAATCCTAATTTGGTATTTAATTGAGAATTTTTAATTTGTTCTTTTCCTAACTTTGTTAGTTGCACACTCAATTCACTGATCTCTTCTTTCTCTACTGTATTCTTGTATTTAGAAATATAAAACTTCCTGTAAAAAGTACTTTTACTGCATCCCACAAGTTTTGTTATGTTGTCTCATTATTGTGATCCTCTTGGATGAAGGTTTTGATTATTTTTATGATTTGTTATTTGACCTGGTTATTCTGTCAGATTAGATTATTCAGTTTCCAGTTAATTTTTAGCCTATCTTTCCATGGCCCTTTATTGCTCATAATTTTTATTGCATCATGATATGGAAAGGATACATTTTGTATTTCTGCTTTTCTGCATTGAATTGTGAGGTTTTTATGCTTTAGTACATGACTAATTTTTGTGTAGGTGTCATTATTTTGCTTAGAAAATGGTATATTCCTTTCTATCCTCATTCAATTTTCTCCAGAGGACAACCATATTTAACTTTTCCAAAAGTCTATTTATCTTCTTGACTTCTTTCTTGTTTCTTTTGTGATTAGATTCTTCTTGTTCTGAGAAGGGGCTTTTGAAGTCCCCCACTACTATAGTTTTATTGTTTCTTTCTTCCTGTAACTCCTTTAACCTCTCCTCTAAGAATTTGGATGCTATGTCACTTGGTGTATATAAGATTAGTAATATTACTTTATCATCTATCATACCTTTTAGCAGGATGTAGTTTTCTTCCTTATCTCTTTTAATTAGATCTATTTTTGCTTTTGCTTTCTGAGATCAGGATTGTACCCTTGCTTTTTTTTTTTACTTCAGCTGAAGCACAGTATATTTTTCTCTACCCTTTTACCTTTACCCTGTGTGTATTCCCCTTTTTCAAATATGTTTCTTATAAACCACATATTTTAGGATTATATTTGTTAATCCACTCAGCTGCCCACTTCTTTTCGATGACAGTTCATCCCATTGACATTCACAGTTATGATTACTATCTGTTTCTTTCTCTCTATCCTATTACCCCCTCATTTATGCTTTTCTCTCTCCTTTCTTCCTTTCCCTCCTCTCTAGAGTTTTGCTTCTGACCACTTCCTCCCTCAGTCTGCCCTCCATTCTATAAGTCTCCTCCTTTTTCTTTTATTTACCCCTACTACTTCTTCCCTCCCTTCTATTCACCCCTACCTTTTTTCCCCCTTTCCTCTCCTACTTCCTGTAGAGTAAGTTGGATTTCTATACCTAACTGATTATGTGTTTCCATCTTTGAGGCAAATCTGATGAGAGTAAGATTCAAACAATGCTCATCTCCCTCCCTTCTTTCCCTCTACTTTAATAGGTTTTTGTGCCCTGTGATTTAATTTACCCTTGTCTGCCTCCTCCTTTTCTCTTCTCCCAGTACAATCCCTTTTCACCACTTAATTAGATTTTCTATCTTCACATCAAAGTCCACTTCTAAATGTCATAATAATGATACAGTTCTCAAGAGTTACAAGTGTCATCTTCCCTTGTAGGAATGTAAACAGTTTGCCCTTAGTAATAACATGTTGTTTTTTTCTTTCCTGTTTACATCTTTATTGCTCTTTTCAGTCTTGTATTTGAAGATCAAACTTTTTGTTGAGCTCTGGTCTTTTCATCAGGAATTTTTGGAAGTCCCCTATTTTGTTGAATGTCCATCTCCTCCCTTGAAAGATCATGCTCAGTTTTGCTGGGTAGTTGATCCCTAGTTGTAATCTAAACTCCTTTGTCTTACAGAGTATTATATTTCATGCCCTCTGATCTTTTAATGTAGAAGCTGCAAAGTCCTGCATAATCCTGATTGTGGCTCCATGATATTTCAGTTGTTTTTTTCTGGCTGCTTGCAGTATTTTCTCTTTGACCTGATAATTTTGGAATTTGGCTACAATATTCCTTGGCATTTTCAATTTGGGATATCTTGTAGAAGGTGATTCGTGGATTCTTTTGATGACTATTTTACCTTCTGGTTCTAGGATCTCAGAGCACTTTTCTTTGATGATTTCCTGAAAGATGCTGCCCAGGTTCTTTTTTTCACCATAGTTTTCAGGTAGACCAACAATTTTTAAATTGACCCTCCTGGATCTGTTTTCCAGATCAGCTGTTTTACCAATGAGGTATTTTATGTTTTCTTCTATTTTTCCATTCTTCTGTTTCTGTTTCACTGATTCTTGATATCTCATAGAGTCATTAGCTTCTACTTTCCCAATTCTAATTTTAATGAATTGTTTTCTTCTATTAGATTTTGCACCTCATTTTCCATTTGACCAATTCTACTTTTTAAGGAATTGTTTTTTCAGTGTAGTTTTTTCTAATTGACCAACTGTATTTTTTTAAGGAATTATTTTCTACAGTCAATTTTTGTCCTTCCCTTTCCAAGCTGTTGACTTCCTCTTGCCTGCCTGTCATTTCTTTTCCCAATTTTTCTTCTACCCCTCTCATTTGACTTTTTTAAAATTTATCTTTAGTTTTCAACATTCATTTCTACAAGATTTTGAGTTAAAATTTTTTCTCCCTGTCTTTCCCCACCCCCACTCCAAAATAACAAGCCTACTAAATACCCCTTGCCTCAATTTGTTCTCTCTTATATCCTCCCCTGTCACTCCCCCCCCCCTCCACTTTCCAGTTGGGCAAGATGGGCTTCTATACCCCAGTGCCTGCATATCCTATTTCCCAGTTGCACATAAAAAACAAATCTTTAAACATTTGCTTTTAAAACTTTGGGTTCCAGATTTTTTCCCCTTCTTCCCTCCTCCCCTAACCCCACTGGGAAGATAAACAGTTCAGTATAGATTGTACGTGTGTAGTTACACAAATCATTTCCATAGTAGTTACATTGTGAAAGACTAACTATATTTCCCTCCATCCTATCCCATCCCCCACTTATTCTATTTTCTACTTTGACCCTGTTCCTTTTCAAAAATGTTTGCTTCTAACTACCCTCTCCCCCAATCTGCCCTCCCTTCTATCCTCCCCTCTCTTATCCCCTGCCCATCTATTTTCCTCTAAGGTAAGATACCCAATTAAGTGTATGTTATTCCCTCCTTAGGCCAAATTCTATGAGAATCAGGTTGTCCTATTCCCTTTAACCTTCCTGCTCTTCTCCTCCATTGTAACAGTTTTCTCTTGCCTCTTTTATATGAGATCATTTACGCTAATCTTTCTCTCCCTTTCTTTTTCTCCCAAAAAATTCCTCTCTCACTTCTTAATTTTATTTTTTTAGATATCATCCCTTTATATTCAACTCGTCTTGTGCCCTCTGTCTATGTATACATGAACATACAAATGCCCACACTCACATATATATTTATATACATATACATCCATCTGCCTATACATACATATGTATGTATGTATACATATATATTACCTTCAGCTATCCTCATACTGAGAAAAATCTTGTGAGTTACAATCATCATTTTTCCATATAGGAATGTAAATAGTTCAACTTTCATAAGTTCCTTATGATTTTTTTTCCTGTTTACTATCTCATACTTCTCTTGTAGTATTTGAAAGTCAAATTTTCTGTTCAGCTCTGGTTTTTTCATCAAGAATGCTTGAACTTCCTCTCTTTCATTGAATGACCATATTTTTCCCTGTAGCATTATACTCAGTTTTTCTGGGTAGGTGATTCTTGGTTTTAGTCCTAGCTCCTTTGATCTCCAGAATATCATATTCCAAGCCCTTCAATCCCTTAATGTAGAAGCTGCTAGGTCTTGTGTTATCCTGACTGTGTTTCCACAGTACTCAAATTGTTTCTTCCTGACTGCTTTCAGTATTTTTTCCTTGACCTGGGAACTCTGGAATTTGGCTATAATATTCCCAGTAGTTTTCTTTTTGGGATTTTTTTCAAGAGATGATCAGTGAATTCTTTCTATTTCTATTTTACCCTCAGGTTCTAGAATATCAGGGCAATTTTGATGGATAATTTCTTGAAAGATGGTGTCTGGACTCTTTTTTTTTTATCATGGCTTTCAGGTGGTCCAATAATTTTTAAATGATCTCTCCTCCTAGATCTATTTTCCAGGTCAGTGGTTTTTCCCTATGAGATAATTCACATTGCCTTCTATTTTTTCATTTGTTTGGATGTCTTTTATAGTATCTTGATTTCTCATTAATTCATTAGCTTCCAATTGCTCCAATTTAATTGTGAAGGAGTTATTCTTTTCAGTGAGTTTTTGAAATTTCTTTTCCAGCTGGCACATTCAGCTTTTTAAAGCATTCTTCTCCTCATTGGCTTTTTGGGCCTCTTTTGCCATTTGAGTTAGTCTATGCTTTTAAGATGTTATTTTATTCAGTGTATTTTTGGGTCTCTTTTAGCAGGCTGTTGACTCACTTTTCATGATTTTCTTGCATCATTCTCATTTCTCTTCCCAATTTTTTCTCCACTTCTCTTACTTGATTTTCAAAATCCTTATTGAGTTCCTCCAAAACCTGTAACCAGTTCATATTTTTCTTGGAGGCTTTTGATGCAGGAGGTCTGACTTTGCTGTCTTCCTCCTGCTCCATGCCTTGATCCTTTTTGTCCCCAAAAAAGGATTCTATTGTCTTGTTTGTGCTTCCATTGCTTGCTCATATTGGCAGCCAATTACTTGACTTTTGAGCACTTTGTCATGGTAGAAGTCTGCTTTCAGAATTGAGAGGGATATGTCCAAAATCACTGGGGTTTTTGCAGCTGTCGTAGCTGTTAGGTGGGTGCCCTCTCTACAGTCCCCACAGGTTCTGGCTCACTGGTCACACACCCCAGGACCACCACCCAACACCATGATCCAGATGCAAGCAGGTCAAAGAGGAGCAATTACCATCTGAATGTTTGCTTGGTCCACTACAATCAGCAGGCCAGGAGTTCTGGAAGCAGCAATGGGGCGGCTGCTGCAGGCACCGTGCCTCCCTGCTTCTTACTCCAGGGGCAGCAGCCAGAACATACTCTCCCTGTTTGAACAAAGTTCCACACTGACCTTTTACTTTGTGTTTGGCATTTGTGGATTGAGAAGTCTGGAAACTGCAACTGCTGCTGGTGATTTCCTCTTGTGAAGTCTGCTCCAGCCAAGGCTGGTTGGGGCCACCCTGGGGCTAAAACCTCAGCTGAGTTGGGACTGCCCTCGGCTCCCAGTGTGCTGCAATGGACTCTTCCTGCCAGCCTGTGAGGCTTCCTTCAGCAGGAGATTTCTTTCTCTCTGTCACTTTGTTGGTTCTGTAGCTCTAAAGTTTATTTAGAGTCATTTTTTACATGTATTGGAGGAGGTGGAAGTCAGAGCCATGCAGAAGTGCTGTTTCTACCTCATTTGACTTTTAAAATCCTTCTTGAGCTCTTCCAAGAAGGCTTTTTGGGCTTGAGACCCTTTTTATTCCTATTTGCTGTTTCAGATGTAGGTATAATGACAGTGTTGCCCTCTTCTGAATTTATGCCTTGATCTTCCCTGTCCCCATAATAAGAATACATGGTCATTGTCCATTTCTGCTTTTTGCTCTTCGATTTTGCCTATTTCCTGGCTTTTAACATTGAGCTCTTTTGCTGGAGCACAGGGGTCATGATCGAAACTTTTTCTGCTGGGAGCCTGGGACTGGTCACTTAGTTACTAAGGGCTAAGTACCTGCTTACTTGACATTACAAAAAGCAGTCTTCAAATTTAGATTAATTGCCGTTACAGTTTCCCAAGCTGGTGTCTACTGGCTCCCCTGCCTGTGCTGAGGCACTCGGGAGTCCTGGTGTTGGTGCTTGCTTGCTCCACCATTCTGGGACTCAAGATATACCCCTCATTTGCTGAGGTAGGGATTGCCACTGGCTTGCTGGGACACCTGCCATCCTCTACTGCTCTCCCTACTCCAGAGGGAGAGGGGCCTTTCCTATTAATCCCCAAGGCTTCCTGATCTACAAGACTGCTGAACTCCACCTCTCTGCTGGCTCAGGTGTTCCAGGGTTTTTCCAGGGGCAATATTTTCTGGGCTTTCAGAGGTCAGTAAGGGAGGGTAAGAATGACTTTTTCCTCTACCATCTTGGCTCTCCATTTCTTTCTTCTTAACCTCCTTTCTTTCTATTTGTAAAGAAGTGGAGGGGTGGTTCATAAAATATAACATTCTTATGTTGA